>JAUTBT010084036.1:0-12622 GCA_032361225.1 Lepetodrilus schrolli | reverse complement strand
CCCCCCCCCCCCCCCCCCCCCCCCCCCCCCCCCCCCCCGCCCCCCCCCCCCCCCCCCCCCCCCCCCCCCCCCCCCCCGCTGGGCCTACCTGGAAGTAATGCTGCTTGTTGCTGTTAATTACTTAAGGATAGACGGATTTTTTTTTTCCACCCTAATTTGACCTTGATTGATTATCGGAACTTACTGTATTATCATTGTTTGTACATTACCAAACTATTTTACGAGATTTACTTTTTTACATTTCCCCATTTCCGTGCTACAAACTAATTAACTGTGCTGTAATAACAAAGGATATATGCAATGGATTTTCTTTAACTTTTCAATTGGGGCAAATACGTGATATAATGCAGGCATGGCAATTTTCCGTGGATCTACTGAATTCCGCTGAAATCCGCTGAAATCTGCTGGCCCCCAGACCACAGGCTTGTTTTCCACGGAAATCACAATTGTCTCTTGCCATGCCGGAGAATGTATTTCTGCCATATATTGATTGCATGTGTCCTAGAATATTAAACTAACGTGGGACCGTTTAACGTTTTGACATTTGACAGTATGTGCACTTTAGACATTCTTATCTTTCTGTCAAGATTGTCTCTTTTCTACAGAATAGCCTCTGTTTCTTGTCTCTTTTTATACAGACTTGCCACTGGTTCCCATCCAAGTGGACATTAATACGGAATTGTACTTGGCATCATTGCCTAATCTTGTACAAGGCATTAACGTCTAATCTGGTACAAGGCATTAATGCCTAATCAAGCAGATATGCTGTTTAGGGCACGAGATGAACTTTAGATGCCGATCAAATTGAAATGTACCAGAAGACCTTGATTGGTCAACCAGAAACATTTCACTCTGGCATTCTATGAATAGCAGTTTAATTCATTGTGTTCAGTGAGTTTGAAGCTGACCCTAATCCATGTAATCTACCCCTGTAGAAACTGGTCACAATTCCAATGTAAGGGAAGTTATTCTGTTTCCCTTACAGGAACTAAATCAGAGTTATCATTCTTGCTAGTAGGTAAGTCCTTCACTAGCCAATGCAGAATTTGACAATGGCACAGATAGAATACTCTAATTATACTAATAAATCGAACAGGAGAAAAATAATTAAATTTATCGGTCGAATTATTCGAAAATATACGAAAATTGAAAATGATCGGTGTTTGTACAATTAGTGACAACCAAATTCAAGTACAAAATATAGTTATAAATGTAATGTTAAATAAATGAAATGATTTAAAGAAAAACAAAATTTAATCAAATCTTTAATTTTTTTGTATTGTGTCGAAAAGAAAAGAAAATTATGATTGAAAAAGAAATTGGTCATGTTCATATTTTTAGGGTTGTTGATTAATCTAGGTGTTTGAACTATTAGATGGTTTGATTTTATTAGGGTAATTACAGTAGAACAATTAATAAACCTTTAAATAAACCAATTGGCTAGTAGTATTGTAGTCATTTGTGATGTAAAATGTTCCTACTGGTCTTGGCCTGAAGGGGTTACTGGGGTTACTCCTTTGGCTCAGTTGGTAGAGCATTGGACTCGCAATCCAGCAACTTAGGATAGTGGCATCTTGGATATTGGAACGTAACATTCTTCATTTTCATGCATAAACTGAGTATTAGTTGAATATTGGTGGAAGACATCCAATGATACGTATTGCGATATGGCTCACCGATACATGACACGTGCTATGCACATACATGTCTATGAAATTAATATGTGATTTTATTCAATTAGTGCATATACAGAACAAATGACACTGAACTAATTTAATAGTATATTCAATCGGTAACAAATGCATTTCTATAGTTTATATAAAGATATATATGTAGTTTTATACAAAATTGTTTTACGAAACGTAGTGCTCAATAATGGCGGACTTGCTAGTATAATGGCGAACTTAACGTAGTTACGTTTCGGAAATATTATAATATTACATGTTAACAATATCCATGTTAAGCACATATTATGAAACATGTTTAAAAAAAAGTGTAATTGTTGTACTGATACGTATAGGGTACTGTATCGGCAGCAAATACAGATACAAACTGGTATACTGGTATAATGATCCAGCCCAAATACAGATACAAACTGGTATACTGGTATATTGATCCAGCCCTAATACAGGTACAAACTGGTATACTGGTATATTGATCCACCCTTTCACGAAGATCTCGTGAATTGAAAACTGCTGTAAACTCCCAATTAAAAAAGGATGTTAAAAATTTTCTAATTACAATCTTCCAATTTGTTCATTCTTTACCTTTTCTCAATGGATTACCAAAATATATAAACAGTTTTATTTTTATTTTGATGATCTCGAGCAAAACAAAATATTAAAATTTGAGGGATCAATAATATATATTATTTATGTTTTATGGCTGGTTGCAGTTCACTGATGCTGCATCAAGATAGTTGAATGGCTTATTACTGACATAATGTGGATCTTTTAATTTATTTAATTGCCAGAAGATTATTTATAATATGAAGCTCTTCCCCTAGCCTGAGGTTTTTATATATATAATAAACCAGTCATGGCCTTTATACTTCAAATCAAAGTTAATCCCTAGATGCTATTATGCAGTTTGCATGTCGCAGACCAAACATTTCATTGTTCATAAAAAGTCGACATGAGAGGATTTGAATTTTGAGTGGTGTCTGTGATGTGGCATCTTGACATCTGGAACTGCCCTATTGCATTATCATAGATAATGTAGACAACAATTCTTAAGTGGTGAGGAATTGTAGATTACCCTCTCTGAGTGAAAGTAATTTTGCAAGTCACAACACATTTGCGAGAGACTTACAATATTCATTGGTTGGGTGGGTGGTAGCACAATGGTAGAACATTTGGACTTGGGTTCCAAAACCCCGGTTCAATGTTCGCAAAAGTTACCTTTCTGATGAGATCCTGATAGGATGTGCTGTCTGTAACATGTCAATACAGTTTTCATCCTCGGTCCGTCCAATTCTCGCAGGTTTACTGCAACATCACTACGGATGTTGCGGGTTTCCTCCTGCCTCAAAGTGATAAGCCGTGAAATGAGTGAAAGAATCTTGACAGCGGATCTAAACCCCAATTAAAGGAAAAAAATAAGAAAATTAAATCTGTGATCACTGGCTGGTAATCATGAACTCCCAAATACCAAAAGAAAATACTAAAAATAAATAAAAAAGAAAATACGCAAAACTACCATGGGAGCCGACTATTTAAACAAAGAACATATTATTCACCAAAACCATTTGGAAGTTGCACAATGTAATCTTGTTCGCAGGTCGAGTTGACTGGCAGCAGCGTTTTTGATTATGTCCATCAACAGGACCATCCAGAACTGGCGGAACAGCTGGGTCTATGTCTTCCACAGAGTGAGTCGTTCAGAGCTTCCCATCGTTCACAGCTTCCCATCATTCACAGCTTCCCATCGTTCACAGCTTCCCATCATTCACAGCTTCCCACAGCTTCCCATCGTTCACATCGTTAACAGCTTCCCATCGTTCTGACCTTCCCATCGTCGCAAATGGGTGAACGATTCCTGCAGCCACGTTAAACTCCATAATCACTCATTCACTCCACAGTTTGCCAGTCAAATATTGTACAAATATTATTTTGAATCATTTTCGAAATGTTGACACTAGTTATGTTTTCACTTCAGATTCCAAGCCTGAGTTCCACAGAACGATCGTAGCGCTACGAGAATCATAACTCTTGTACACTAACATAGAGTTACGACTCTCGTAGCGCTACGATTATTCTGTGGAACGGGGGACCTAGGGTAGGATATATAGCGCTGTTTGGTTGAAATTCGTTCATGTTACAATTTTGACGTTCATTTAAGAAAAGTTCGAGGAAGATAATCCAAGATTACGAAAACCATTTGAGTACAGTTTCATGCTTAAACTCCAATTTTGTATAGGCATTTGTGAACAAAACCTTGAGTTAAGCGTGGAATCGTACTCAGAAATGATTTCTAATCGCGAGGCCGGTTGCCAGAAGTTGAATGTCACTTTCAAGACATGTATAAAAATAAAAAATGACAACATGCAGAAAACATTTTAAAAAAATTAGCGCTATCCATGCACAATATTTATCTGGGTATCGTTTCACAATGCTGTCTTCTACTACGATACCATAACTCCTATTGTAGTGATCACGATCGGGGACTTATGAGAACGCTATGATTTCGGTGAATATGAGAGCTTTGAGAAACGATACCATGGACATTTGAATCCAGATGGGAGTGGAACAAGATTTTCGTGTTCCCTGATGATCGTCATTGAACCGATTCGTACTCGTAGAGGACTTTAAACATGATGGCTATGTTTGACTTTTCTATGAGCATGACGAGACATTAATTGTGCCATTCCAGACATATCAGGCAGCAGTATTCCATCGCCAGGGTCCACCTCCGATGAAGAGTCTTCGCCGACCGATGCCACCAGATCTGGCAGTCCTCCAATACACGACAGAGGTAGTCTTGACTCTCGTTTTCTTGTACACGTGCCAAGGAAGACGTCTCGTCGCGCATTTCTAGTCCCCGCAATGGCGTGGCCCCGTTGCTTAGGCCCCTGTAGCACAGAGCGATCCTAGCGCTACGAGAGTTATAGCTCCTATACATTTACACAGAGTTAAGACTCTCGTAGCGCTACGATTGTTCTGTGGAACAGGTCCCAGATCAGATGCAGCTAAAATTTATGTTCGTCAAATTTTAGGGCCCTGTAAGTCTGGTTGCATGAACCACTTTTATTGCTACAATAGTTTTAGCTAACCATATTCTCAAGTATATTGTAGCCATGAAAGCATTTCATGCAATGGACAGACTTGTAGTGTATTCCTAAGATTGGTCGTACAATCACTTGCATAGTTACCACTGAGTAGCAGGGCCCGTGTCAGCATTATGATATATTTTTAATAATTTATTTTTCTATTTTGTGAAAAAAATGCCTCCCAACACCTTTGACAAGTATTGGTAATGTTAGTGCAATGTCTTGTGAGGTTTTAACATATTTTAGTGTTAATTTAATGTTTTATATGTTGTGCAAGTCTTAGGACACCAATAACCTACTCAATATTTGCAAGATTACAGATTACCCCTTCCTCATGAAATTAATGTTGCAAGTCCCTTGCTAAAACTCGGGATTTATGACATTAATTTCATTCCGGGGAAAGCAAATGTGTAATCTCTTGTAGCATGTGAGTTATTGTCTATATACTGTAAATCATTAAATGTTAGCGAGCATAAAACTTTAACAAATTTAATGAGTTCCTCTTAGACATTAACATTTAATTCGCTAATATTTGTTTAAGAGTATTCTGTAGATGTATGTGTGGAAGCCTTTCAATATTATTCCTGTCACTGATAAAAATAAATAACCTTTTTAGATAGGAAAACATTGACGGTAAATTATCCAGTATGACAATTTAGGTTTCATGAGTACATAGTAATGAAGTTACCTTGTTTATGTTTTTAAAAACAAACTAATTGGATTACCAGTAGTCCGTCGTGTCTGTCAACCAAAGTATAATAATGTTGTTTACCTATGCAATATTATGGACCGGTCTAGTGGTCTTAGAACTTCCTGTTTTTGTGCTGAGAAATATGGATGCATTCGTTAACATTTGATTATCTACCAGTCGCTAAAATTTAATTATGCTAACATTTTATGATTTACAGTATACAATTTATCTCTTGTTTTTCTACGGGTCATGCTTAGGTTAGCCATAACAGATGGAATGATTATCCTACCGGGCAGGGGCAAGTAACTCTAAAGGGTAACTCTGCTTAACCCGCTAGGTATTTGGTCAAGTTTTACCAAGATCGTAGTCACTCTCTATGTTGAAAATATTTGGCTATTTGGGGCAAAACGGTGTTTTTCCAATGTTTATTGTCGTAAGTATCTCATAGAAATAGTAAATAAAGGGAGAAGAATTTTCTCCTTTTTATCTGGAGAATCAGAAATATTTTACAAGTTCCCTGACCTGTGATCAAAACATTATATCAGTGACAACAATTTTACCAAATTTGTTTTCAGTGTCAAGTTGTGTTGCAAGGAAAATCTCGAAATCTTATCATTCGAGAGTTGCAAAGAACAGTGAGTTTTTGTTTGCCTTTGTTATCAACTCAACCAGGCTTTTGTTATTTGCTTAAAGGCATACAATCACAGATTAATGGTCGTTTTGGACTGAATTGGAGTTATTAATACAAAGTATATTCACTTTTCATACTTATGACCTTTGCAGTCATGTTTACCTTTCTGGTTTTACCGTAATATTTCCTGAGAAACACTAAATTATGGTATTCCAGAGATGCAGTCAAAGTTAAGGTAGCCCCTCCCAAAATACAAAATGAAGAATTAACACGAATATACTAGAACAGTTGAACAGTGGGACAGTCTATAGAGTTTCCAGTACGACCATGCTCTGTTACTCTGCTTGGACAAGTCTATAGTCATGTTCATTTAAATAGACCTCATGTTTTTTTCAATTGGTATATTGCATGGGTGTCGCAGCCACGTTTTTGTGAAAACATGTGTAAACCCCAGTAGATTCTTGTCATGTGTCATTCCCAGTATGTGCAATTGCACTTAAACAGTGCTTTTTAACATTTCCACTATATAAATTTCATTGTTGCAGTTTTGGTATATATGTCACGAAATAATTTCCATTTCGACCAGGTCACTATGTCTTATTTTATAACTGCCTTATTAAAAATGTCTAGATAGTAAAATTATTCCAATTCGACCAGTCTTTAGTGGAGTTTTGACGATACCTTGTATGCATCTGTAGCTGTTCTCAAGGCATGCTTTCCCAGTTAAAAAATGGTGAGTAAATTGCTCAATGTTGTCGGGTCCACCTCACCTTAGATATCTTTATATACACCCCAATGAAGAATAATAAGCAAAGAAAAAAACTATCAGAATTTTTGGTTAGTCCCAAAAATATCATTATGCTACGGGACTAGAAATGGCAGGTTGGAGACCAGATGATAATATTTTAGGATTTGGGTGTCAAGTGTAGGCTTCTTGAGGTGCGGTTTGATAATGGCTGACTTGAAGCTTGGAGGAACTGTTCCTGATACCATGTAATATTGAGACCTAAGACATCCAAGATGGTTAGAAAAGTCGGACTGAGATCGAGCTGACAGAAAGTATGTTTTGATTACCAAATTAATTTCAAGGCATCCAGTTCAGTGAGGGGTGAGAAAGTCTAATGTTGTGTACCAACAAATTCAGATGACAAAATAGTGTGCTCCTGACACAGGTTATTGATCTTTTCAGAGAATTCAATTCAATTCTTTATTACTGTAATGCAGGCCAGTGGCCCATGTACATACATAATACATGTATATATCAATTACAATTACAGGTGGCAGGTAGTGTACATATAATATAACACAGTATATTGATAATTATTTCTATTAGTGGATAATAGTTGGCGTCTTAATTGTAAGGCTTTGTGAATAAATACTTGTTGATTAGATATTTGTTTTTGAGTTGACATTAGTATAGCAAACATGTAGAGAGCACCGAGCTACATACTTGTTAAGAACCGGATATATGAAGTCCGGGTAAACTGTATCCTTCATGTTCCTCATGTTGACTAGTTTACGAGCAAATGTCTGATAATTTTTCTCTTATCATCACTTGCCAATATTTGAAAATCGTTTCCCCATAATGTTTTGTTTTCTGGCCATATTCGTCTATTAAATTATTTATAAAATGGATAGTCATTGGCTAATTTATTTATAAGCATCAAACCAACCAAGATCTCTGTTATGAATGCTTCTTGGCAATGTTTACGACCGACTGGCTTCCCACTCGTATGAAATTACTAATAATAGTGCAATGTGTGCAAATTAAACATGGCATGTTCAAGATGTCTGAGTTGCTCCAATGTCCCATTTGATTAGTAGAACTCTTGCAAGTCACTAACGACCTGAACATAAGTGATATGCGTGTCCATAAAATGCCTATATATTTTATTATTATGTATGAATTTTCATCACTGCCAGATTTAATATCTGCGTATTTCTAATTTCTTTCCGCATAAATTACTCTGATGTCTGGGCTACTGGCATTACTATACTTTGATGCAAATGACGACATAGCTTTCACTTTGATGCTACCAAGCTCATTTCATTAGAATTATTATCTTCATCATCAATATGTTGAGTATTATATTTATAATGATTGACTGCCATTTATTTTACTTTCATTAAGGTATCAGTAGAGTTACTGTGAATCCTGGAAATCTCAATTACATTGCCAAAAGTATTGTATTCAAACTTTAAATGAACAAAAAAAGGATAGTTAAATGAATAAAATAAATGTTTACCCCCTTCCATCTTGATTGACAGTTGACTGCTTACAACCATTACCAACAGTATTCATGTTCAGCTCTAAAAATATTCATTATAATTAATGCACCTTGTTAGAGCATTAAATATCCATAAAAACAATTGTGCAAAGTGTATGAATCTGAAAAGTGATCCATACAAAAATTGTGCACGTTGATTTTTATATTCATACCTCTAGGAATGTTAAAAAACAATGCAGTCAATCCTTATTAATAAATTACTGAACACATTGTTAAAAAAGACAGTAATGCTATTGAAATAGCTCTGAAGCAGTTATGTAATTTAGCTGCAATGACGTTATTCACATCGTAGTGGAATATACGTCACAGATATGTTTCCTGTTAAATAATGTGCATCTTGATTGTAATTTGTAGCATGCAACAGTCCTAGGGTAATCTATTTTGACCTTCCTTGACCCATATGTGATGATAATTTGTCAGAACTTGGATGTAAACATGGCTGTGAATAACCTGCTGTCGCGAGATGATGAAGGTGAGGGTGATGAAGAGGACAGCCAGGACTCGTACATGCCAGATGACCTCATCTCTCTGCTGGACACTGGCATGCACTCTGACCACCCAAGTGTTATCATAGATGCAGATGCCATGTTCAATGAGGACATGTTCGGCTATTCATCAGTAAGAAATCGAGGCTCTGGGACCAGATCAAGATTAGGTTTGTGGATGATTGTTGCTTTGTAAGCTCAGTTAGAAATTGGAATTACTACAAGTCATAGCTTAGTCTCAATCAACTAGTTTAATCAATTTACTAGATTTGGGGACCCATCCCACCACAAATTGCAACAGATTTGTTTTCTTCACAATTCATCTTACAGAGATATCTAAAGAAAGATTCCCACAATGATGTTAAACTCCATAATCACTCATTCACTCACTATAATAGTGATTTTATATTTTGCTATTTACTCCAAACCATTCCCTTCTCAATTCACCAGATCAGCCACTATTGCTTATGTTTTTTTTGCCAGCAAAAAGTTTTCAATTTTTATCACACATCACACAAACACAGCTAATGGGCACGTGGCCACGTCTGCGTCAGTTTCTGCGCATGTGACATCATCTTTCCTTCGTAGCTTCACTGAGGAAGGATGTGGTGATTATGCTAGAGCCAGAATCTTCCGAAAAGATCACATGCTTTCCAGACAGTTGCTGCGACGTAGTCAGTATCATTGTCTTAAATGTCTTCTGCACAGGACTGCCATTGCCCTGGCATTCAAGATAAGTCTTGCTCCGCACTACTTGCCTTGAACGACGGTCATAATTTGTGAATGCTTCACAGGACTTGCTCTCGGGAGAAGCCCTGTGAGGTGTGTTCTTCATGGGGAGAGGCTGTCTGGGACACAATGTTCACCAGACAGAGGAAGGCGCAACTGAAGCTAATTCACAGGACTTTATGTTGCGGTTCCAACTCTTCCAAGACATTGGGCGGGAAGACACTTGCCAAACCCAACAGGCCTGCTCCAGCAGGTATTCGGAGCTCTTCGCTCCCATCTACTGCCATCCCAGGGCGAGCGGCTGGAAAAGGGAAGAAGAAACAAACAGGTGAAGGCGAAGCCTTAAGTTCCCATTCCTATTCTGGTGGCGGCCTGCTACCACCTAAGGAGGAATTGAGGGCATGCCCTGGGCTGGCAGGGAATCGGATAAAACTGGATAAAACTCCTTTAAAGGTTGTCAAGGAGGCCAAGTTCCTTGGTCTCATATTTGACAACAAATTACCTTTTATACCTCATATCAATCATCTTAAAACTAAATGTCTTAAAGCTTTGAATCTATGAAAATCTGTATCTGGCACCAAATGGGGTGGTGATGGGGAAAATCCTACTATGGTTGTATGAAACGCATTTGATCCATTAACGTTTCATTAAACCTCCATTAACTAATGCAGCATTACGTTAGCATTAAAAGTCAATGCAATAATAACAGCTAATGACGCCATTAGTTAATGGCACTTTCATACAACCACAGGGCCCTGGTTCGCTCCAAATTGGATTATGGTTCTATCATCTACAGGTCTGCTCACAAGAGCTATTTAAAACAATTGCAAACTATTCATCATCAGGGCCTCAGGCCATCTCCGATATATGGCATGGGATGTGGATGGTATCACCAAGTTGCCAATAGTCCTTCACTATAGTGACATGTGTTACAGCCAATTCAAATCCGGTCCAGACACATTTTTTGTGACTGATGTGCTGACTGAAGGCTCCCCAGGGGATTGCTGCATCAACCTTGCCAAGATGGGTTAAGTTAATATTACTTGGCCTTTATGCTGTGTTCACATGAGAGCTTTAAACCGTCTTAAAGCTGTCTTTAGCCTTAAAAGAAATAAACTGAAGTTTGTAGAAGTGCAGAGTAACTTTGGGGATATTTAATTATTATATGTTAAGGTATAGTGTTCATTATGAAGAAGCTGGCTACGTGAGAGCATCAACCCGGAGTGCGGAAGGTCGCGGCTTCAATTCCCGGTTGCGTCACACCAAAAGATGTTAAAAGGTTACTTGTTGTTTCCCTGCTTGGCGTTCAGCATTAAAGGGGTAAAGCAAGGACTGGTTGGCCCGGAGTCAGTATACTGTCTGGGTGGGGTATTCATGTTCTATCTGCGGCATGATATACCTCCAAGTGAGCCAGCACTATAAAAACTGGTGGAAATCCAGAATAGTACAAGCAGTACATATGCATGCATGTGAGTGAACAAATCTTGAAAGTGGCTTTAAACCCTAAATCAACCAACCGACCAATCATTATGAAGATAAAGACATCAAGATTAAATCCTTGTTAAATGTCTATGCGATACCTGATGAACACTATAACAAGGACATATTGCCCACCAATTTGTATTCGGTGTGTTGTATATTTAGTTGGCCATTAAATGTGGATCAGATCATTTGAGTAATCAGGCATATATGATGTCGAAGTATGACCCTAACATTGATCTGAACCTAGTGGTGCTATTAAACCTAGGGCAGAAACTCGTTGAACTAAAACCCCACTTGGATCAGTAAATGACCCCAGTCAAAGATGGCGTGCCCCTGTTTTACAAGAACTGGGGTAAAGTCGAATTGTGAAGTGACAATCTTAACAACGGATTAAAACTGCTGTGTGAACTGCCTAGTTTTAACGAAGCTGTTTTCCGTAGACCGTCCAGCGGAAAACGCTGTCAAGCCGGAATCAGTGTGAACACAGCATATGTCTTAGAAAGGTAGTCGCACACCATCCCCTTAGTAGGGAATGGCTATGGGGGTAATCCTGCCTCATTCTCACTGGCCTCCCACCTCTACAGGTGAGTTGGTCATCCAAGTGTGTTTTGGAGTATCAAAATAGAAAGGAGTAAATTATGTGCTGTATTTTCTATTTCTGTGAGATACCTATGACAAAACACACCCGCCTACTTACCCCACAGGGTGCGCAATCGGAACAAGTTCTAATGCAAGAAGCTCTCGGGAAAGAGCATGTCATCACTTACCCAGAAACCGACGCAGACACGGCCGGCCATGTGTCGTTCAGCTGCGTTTGTGTGATGTGTAATGCAAATTGAAAACTTTGAGGTTTTTACAATATAGCCATATTACAAGTAGAAACTGGAAAGTGCACATTGATCATGACTAGGCTGTCAGTCCATCATTATTGTTGTTATTGTTAATGGCCACGCCTCAGTTTTCAACAATTTGTTGGTATATTTTAAATTTTCATATGCAAGTGTTTTTGATTGGATAATAAAATTTCAATCTGACTGTTGCATTATATTCACCATTCTTTTCTTTATTCTGATGCTGAATTTCTATGACAGGCGAGAGAGACCGTGACTTGGATAGAGATCGGGAAAGAGAATCCATCTTCCGAATAAGAGATAACCGTCGTCGTATAGAGTCCTCATTCCGTGAGGATCCTCTCAAGCCACTGGATAGAGACAAGCCTGACAATGTTGGCGGAGAACCTAGCAAAAAGATCCTGTCTCAGAGTCCACTCGTCCTTGGAGAAGAACTAATGTGGTGGCCAGCCATGGTATACTTGACTGCTTTAGATAATTTGAAATGTTGTATCCCAAATTTCTATTTCGATACTTTTAAAACACACTCGAATAGTCCCGCAATTCCCCCAGATATAGCCATCTATTCAAACTTACGTTTTCCTGCCTTGTGTGGAAAACAAAAAATTGCAAAATTTTGCAAATTTTGTATTATGGTGCAATCGCCCGAACGCAGCTTGCACTGTTAGTAGAGAGGCGTGTTAAGCCAGTACAGGCC
>JAUTBT010084035.1:0-12622 GCA_032361225.1 Lepetodrilus schrolli | reverse complement strand
TCTCTCTCTCTCTCTCTCTCTCTCTCTCTCTCTCTCTCTCTCTCTCTCTCTCTCTCTCTCTCTCTCTCTCTCACACTAGCCCATCTTAACAATCATGTACAATAAATCTGAAAATCATTTTCCGCGTCTTCCCATTTTAGTCTGGTTCTATGACTATCTTTGTAACCGATACTTAGAAGACGAGCTTCTTTGACGCACATTATATTTAGTATTTAGTATATTTTGAGATGTATTCCTAATAGATTTCACCACGTTGAACTCTGTTGAAATATTGCAGGTCACCGCTGCAGTCGATCGCCATGTTTTCACAAGCCACGAAACAGATGTTGAAAAATGTTGTCCATCACACGGGCACCCACAACAGAGTGAGTCATGTTTGAATGTGTACCCCGATGTCATCAGACGTGTGTAGTCTTCTACATGTATTGCACAGCTTTGCCGATTGGTTGGTTTCAGATAATGTGTTCAGTCTTATTATGGCGTCATTATGAAGACTAACTGGTCATGTGGACGGTCATTATGACATCATTGTACTCATGTAAATGTCACTTATCTGTTAGGAAAGATGTGATGTTGAATACACTTCACTCAAATTCATTATGGGCAATATCAACAATAACACTCATGCAGTGTTGTGTGGCAAGGTACTGCCAAATAAATCCACATGGTATTTACAGGGTGCATAATTGGGGCGGGTGGTAGCGCAGTGGTAGAACAGTTGGACTTCGGAGCCTAAGGTTCCAGGTTCAAATCCCGTTCCGGGGGCACGGCATCAATGTTTGCGAAAGTTACCTTTCTAACGCGATATTGATAGGATGCGGTGTCTGTAGAGTGGCAATGCAGTTATCATCCTTGGTCTTGTCAGTACCAGCCGGTGCTCGCAGGTTTACTGCAACATTCAGCGTTATGGATGTTGCGGGTTTTCCTCATGCTCTAAACTGACAAGTCGTGATATAAGTGAAAGAATCTTGAAAGCGAGTTAAAACCCCAATCAAAAAAAAAAGAAAAAGAAAAAGGTGCATAATTGGGTCAAATTAATTTTTTACGATTCCGGTGATAACCTACATGGTGACATGTGTGTGGCTGTTGTTTTGTTTGCGTATATTACATTGGATCCTGATCTATCACGCGTTGAACAACATGCTGAACAACATGATTCATGATTCATCTCTGAATCAAACAGAAATTTAAGCACATGATCCGTATTAATGGCGTATTAAGATTTTCTGTGGAATTTAGTCAACCCAATGGCTGGTACTCGTGTTTGATTATCACCGAAACTTGGGCGAGGCATAATATGCAAATAAGACTGGAACTAGTTTAACCATATAGAGTACCATGTCCCATGTTGTTTTCATTGTTGTTGTCCCATGTTTTTTCCGTTGTTGTTTTTGTCAGATTGTGGAGGAGAGTGATATGTGGGGTCAGTACACGGCATACAAACAACGTGATGACAGGACGTCACAGAAGTCTTTCCTGTTCGACCAGCGGACTGACCGGTACGATGGACGACGTCATCGTCAGAAGCGGACTGCACACATGGACAGCGATGGCGACGGAGACGGCGGACAAAAAAGCACATACTGGGTACGCCAGCTACAGAAAGCAGAGCAACATAATCCAGACAGGTAAACATGATGACTTTTCTGTCGCCAGAATATTGCAAATTTGTTAACAGTAATTTTAATGGTACCCAAACAGAATCTTCCATTTGTAGAAAACACACAGAAGTAAAAATTGGCTCTATTCCCAGTTGTATGCAAAACATGTGATGCAGTTTTTTTTAGCATGTGACATCACATTCAGCAATCATGCTACATATGCAAAGCACATTTCAAAACACTGATCGATAGAATTAACTAATGATTCAGGTGACTTTGTGGGCCAGTGGATTCACAAAACATGGATTCTTGCAAACATTGCCATATATATTACTTATATCAATAAGTTTAACTGACATAGGCACATTACTATTAGTATTATACATTGCCAATTAATAATCAAACTCGTTATCACAAAACATTTTTACCATGAAATTTTCAACAACATTCCATTTATTATAATTATAACTTTCTCCATGCTGAAGGAAATCGTTTATGCCCATATGAACCATGTCTATTAAAGTAGTGTCCATGTCTATTAAAGTAGTGTATACGTAGTGTCCATGTCTATCCGAGTAGTGTATACGTAGTGTCCATGTCTAGTCAAGTAGTGTGTGTCTTGTAGTGTCTAGTTGAATAGTGTCTGTGTCTAGTAATGTCTATATGTCTAATCAAGTAGTGTCTGTGTCTAGTAGTGTCTATATGTCTAGTTGAGTAGTGTCTGTGTCTAGTAGTGTCTATATGTCTAGTTGAGTAGTGTCTGTGTCTAGTGTCTATATGTCTAGTCAAGTAGTGTCTGTGTCTAGTAGTGTCTATATGTCTAGTCAAGTAGTGTCTGTGTCTTGTAGTGTCTAGTTGAGTAGTGTCTGTCTAGTAGTGTCTATATGTCTAGTCAAGTAGTGTCTGTGTCTTGTAGTGTCTATATGTCTAGTCAAGTAGTGTCCGTGTCTTGTAGTGTCTATATGTCTATTCAAGTAGTGTCCGTGTCTAGTAGTGTCTATATGTCTAGTCAAGTAGTGTCTGTGTCTAGTAGTGTGCATATGTCTAGTCAAGGAGTGTCTATATCTAGTCAGGTAGTGGAACGTGCTCCCAAGTAACACAGTAATTCCTCAGTATACCGGTACCTAACTTTGCCAACATTTCAGATGGGGTCATAGCGGCTTTAAAGAACTCTACCCAGGAGATTTTGCAAGTGATCGTTCCGAAGAAGACAGAAAAACTAGGTACCATAAAACTTGCTACTATTCATGTGTCAATAATGTTTTAATATATCGATCGTCTCTTGTGGGGACTAGGTGGAGACATTGAAGTCTTCCCCCCAAAAAAAACATTTATTATTATTATTTTCTAAAGGCTAGTACACTTTTGGCGGAATATAATAACTCTGGCCTAATTGTATTAATCATGATCATGATTCTTTCAACATTTTATTGTACTTAGTCTTTCTCAATCTCTCGTTTAACATTTTAAATTTGTAAAGGTTTCACATTTTTAATGTGTACTATACATTATTGTGGAAATTATTTCACAGGACGAAGAAAAGGAAAAAGGAGAAAAGGGAGAAGAAGAAGAAGAAGAAAAGGAAAAGGAGACTACGTTTGAGTGAAAGTGAACGTGGAAGTAGTTCGGACATGGACCGGACACCTTCACGGACTGCACCTGTCAGAGAGTTGTTTTCAAGACACTACAGGAAGAAAGCCACACAACACAATGACACAACGGACAAGCACAGACACAGATATTCACGGAAACGGAAAGGCAGTCAGGTGTGTTCTGAGGTGTCCGACGTGGATAGTTCTGACCAATCGGAAAAAAGAAAGAAACATCGGAGGAAAAGGCCACGTTCAGACAGTGACAGTCAGAGACTCGTGCATAAGAAAAAAAAGAGAAAAAAACGTGAATGAGACCACACTGAACTGTGATAGGAGAATTTTAATCTTTACATGTTTTTATGATATATTTTGTTTTAATTTATAAATAAATTATATTTACTGGAGTACATGTATATATTATTGTATCTTCATTGGTTTATTTATATTGGATTCCTCGACTTCTAACCAGTTCCAATCTCAGAATGATGCCTACCATGCAAACTACAGAACCCTATGGTTTATTATTATTCATTCTTGTCATTTTACTCAAAGCAATCATGACTATATTTGACTGTGATTAATATGCCTTTAAATCAACAACTTTGTGTAAGAATAATTCAGCATATACCGGGGCATCGTTTCTCTACGCTCTCGTATCTACTATGACACCATAAACACTCTCGTAGCGGTCTCTTAGACCCTGTTCCTTTCAGCTTCGCGAAGTGTCCTCAGACAGACATGTGACGTCACTCCAGTACGTCACTCCAGTACGGTGTACCGAGTGAAAGAAACAATTCGCACACGTCTCGCACAATCACGATGGCGGCAAAGAGTTGCCTTAGATGTTGTGACGTCACTGTACTTCTGCGTAGTCTGCACTACCTCGCCAGTGAGTACAGACCACGCAGGGTGTGAGACACTCCATTGACAAAATTGTCGAACACTTCGCACAAGTGAAAGGAATGTCGCCATATACATAGTGTATATGAGAGCTTTGAGAAACGATACCCAGGGACGTAGCTAACCGGGATGGCAATAGTTATCATGTAGGCTATTTATGGTGGAGTATATATGATGGAAGTATACTTTCATTAGTAGGAAAGGCTATGTTATTTTTAGTTTAATATTAACAATACTTGCATAGGGAATAATGGTCACTATCAGGGTTATTGCATATTCTGAAAGAACAATATTTCCCCGACATGTGAGATATTTTTTCAGATTTTTTAGTCATTGAGAAATATATCTATTTCCTATCCAAAGACTGGTTAAATTACCACGTAAGAACAACAATTGAGCTCACGATACATTACAATGTCTCTCTGGTTAATCTATCGACAAGCGGATGTTAATCCATGACAGAGAATAATATTGGCAGCAGTGATTTTCTTTCTCGGTGTTTGATATGAGCTGTTGTTGTTGATCTCTTGATCATGTGCATGATGAAAGAAACGACATCTTACCACTCCTAGTTTGGGTTTTATCTGATAGGGCTGTATACAGGGCCTAAACGGTTCCATAAAACGGACCCGACACTCGCCTATGCTGGACTGACTCGGACTCTAGATTGTCCTCTCCGATGTCCGCGCGAAGTCTATATATTTAGAACAGAGCACTGTTGGGAAAGACCTTTGCATTAGCGATACAGTGTCTTACAATTTGGATATATTTTTTTTCATACTTGTTATTAACTATCAATATTATTTAGAAAAATAAAATAAAATATTTAAAAAATATATAAAATACTTGCAAGTATGATCTTGCCTCTTTAACCAACTATGTAAACAGGATTCGCCTCCCCTGGATTCATGAAACATTCGAGAGTTATTTCAAGCAAACTTACGTTATTAAGTGCACTGGAATACTCGTATGCAGAGAACTCGCCGACAATAGTACTGAAAAGTTATTCCCCAAATTTCAGCTCCCTGGCTAGCATACATTATGAGAAATGACGTTATGAATATTCTCCCGTAATGTATAGGATTTTAAATGTTCCAATATTATACAAGATGTAGCCTATGTAGGCTACCTTTCTACGTTTACAAAAATAAACTACCGGTATGCAAATCGATTGACAATATTAGTAGATTTACGTGGTACCAATTCCAGTTGAGAATAGCGGTCTGGGTATCGTTTCATGACGCTGTCTAATCTACTAAATATGACTATGGTGCTCTGATGAATACCCTCGTCGCGTATGGGTGAAAGATTCCTACTGCGACGTAAAACAATCATTCATTCACTCATGAATAGCCCTTCAGATTACACTTACGAGTGTTATTGTAAGAAGACTTCATGAAACTCTGCCATACATTAGGAGGGGATGGACGCACAACGATAGATCACCTGGTGGAAGGACTGAGGTAGATTACCAGACTTAGAAACCTCACCGTAGTCATGAACCCGCCTCTTTCTGACATAATTGTGACACGATTGTGACACACTGTCACAGAGTAGTTAGCATCCTAGGTTCATCAGTACAGGGCTGAATAATTCAATAGCATTTTACTGAGAAAATGACGTGAACATTTCATGATAATTATTCAAAGTCCAGTGCATATATTTACATGATGTGCTGTAAGTGAAATAAATCTTGAAAATGGCTCTAAATCTCAATTAAAAAATTTAATTAAATTTCAGTTATACGAATAATTGTGTTGGTCAAAATATATGCTAAGATAAAACTAGATGCACGTTTATGATAGTATGACCTACTCTGGTATTCAGATCTAGAGCATCAATCGCAATTGCACAACATTTGTTCATATATGTATATTTGCACATCTATGCAAATGTGTGCATGTGAACAGAATCACTCAAATAATTTGGTAAAACTTAATTTTAAATCTCCAATCCATAATGGCAAGTAGCAAATATGTTTGTCATCCATTATTGTGTGAGAGTCTGAACTTTATTTTACTGACGACGTGTGTTAATTTCAGGCAATTTCACTATTTATGACCAATACCGTTCACACACCAAACACTAATGCACATTGAAGCGATTTCTGTACGGTTATTTGCAGTAGCCAATCGATCCCAAACCACATATGTATGTATGTGACAATGAGGAACCAAAGTAAAATTATCTGCCCATGATTCAGTGCGACCATGACCGAATGCGGTCCCACGGATATCCGCACATACTCAGTACAGACCCAACTCCGCACATTATGTAACAATGATAAACGCACACGAACCGAATCCTCTTGGAGCATGGCAAGACCGACTGGGCCGTCATTTAGATTGATTAATTAAAACTAAAAAGAAAGGCTGTAAAAATAAAGGAGACATGGAAGATTATGTTTCAACTCAGATCAATGGATAGATATACTAGAGTACGTACATTTAGCCGTTGCAGTACGAGTGACTTTGTATAGTCATATAGGGACTAGCGGCAGTTGTGTAGCTAAGAGGTGGCCCGTTTACTATTTTGCTATCTATATGACACCCTTTAGCTACAGAGGATCGCAGTAGTATGCATCATAAACCGATGCGATCTTGCAGCTATTTTTAGCATCTTGCAGCTATTTTTAGCAACAATACGTCCGTTGAAAAACGCGATCGGTGACGGAATTTCATACAAATACTAAGTGAAAAAAAAGCTTTTCTTTCGAAAATAAGCATGGAAACATGAAGTATAATGGTTAGTGAATCCAGTTCTAGCTGGATTTCGTTCTGCCACGTGTATTTATGCCACACGTAGTGATTAACCCAGCTCATCTGTATCGGATGCGTACTTTTGTTGATGCATACTACTGCGATCCTCTGTAGCTAAAGGGTGTCATATAGATCGCAAAATAGTAAGCGGGGCACCTTTTAGCTACAGAACTTCAGCTATATAGGGACTAGTCCACGGGCTTACGTAAAAACGAAAATAGACGTTTTAACAAATGGGATTAAATCAGATAATAAATGTGTTGGAAGTTGTATTATAAATAATGTACGTTTCTATAAAAAAAATAATAAAAAAATACAATTTTTTATGACTTATAACGGAGATAATTTGCAGTCAGCACACAGGAAATACAAGTCAATGGATCTGAAGGCAGTACTATTATTAATAAAGTAAGATATGCAATTATATTAATTACTAGGCCTGCGTATAGAACTGAAATATAAACTAGTCAAGCTTAACTTCTATCTAATGCATTATCAAGTAAATATATGATTTAATTTGTATATAAGCAACCAAGCTGAAGCATAAACTAGTATATGTTTTGTTCACTTCTATAAGAATTTCACACGATCGCATGGGACAATTTCCCAATTGTTATATGTATTTTAGGGGTATTTCAGGTAGTTTATATTTGTTGAATCTATTTTTAGCATCTTGCAGCTATTTTTAGCAACAATACGTCCGTTGAAAAACACAGGAAATCAATAGAACAATGTTTACAATGCTTTGAAAATGAGTATTCGTGATTAGGTCAGATAGGGCCTACTTTTTTTTCAGTTTTTCGTTTAATTAATCCAACTTATAAAATGGATTTATTTATTATACTTATTTGTTAGCAGCTAGTCATTGCCGGAGTTAAAATCTGAATGAAGGAAATGAGGAGCAGGGATTTAAGGGAGAAAATTGGATCTAATAGAGCGGTATATATCTTTTATCACCAAATACTGGCTCCCACAGGCGATAATGTTATTCTACAGGTGGTAACGCTTTTCGAAATCACCGATTGGTTATGAATTATTCATTTGCATATGTTATCTACTGTGGACAAAAATGTAGCATTGCTATGATGTCACAGTGCAAATGCACAGCAGCCTAAAGACTTGACTTCACAGTAATATCTTTATGATGTGGCAGTTTTCTTCTTTAATGACTTTAAAATGATATTTGGTGATAAATAGAATCTCACCCTCGTGTCTTGGGATATCAAATATATCAACATTCGTCTTTCACGACTCGTGTTGATATATTTGATGTTCCAAGGCACTTGGGTGATTCTCTGTACGTCGTCTCTGTGGCGTCGCAGTGCTTGGTGTTGATGGTGGAGAGACGCTGGTTGTAACGGACTGGAATAACAAATGGCCAGATCACAGCAAACTTCCTCCGGATGTCCCGCCACGTTGTATCTCCCAGTACAAGGACAACCAGGTATTGGTTGCTGTGCCTTGGTCTAAACAGATTGTCCGAGTGTCCGTCCGTCCGTCCGTCCACAGCTCTCCATCATCAACACAAGTAAGATGTTTAACTGTCCGACGACCTCAGTTCCTCGTCACTAGCAGCGGGTGGTAGGCGGCGGTCGTGCGTCGACATACTGGACATGGAGGGGAGAGAGACACGAGATCGATGCACAGAAACCACTTCATCATCATCATCATATTTATTCTTTCAAGCTTAGAAAACAATACATTCCTAACAGGTAAGTAACATGGTGGTCTCTACATGTCTGCTATACTTATGTAAACTCAAAACAATTATGTGTTGTCTAATTTACAAGTATTTATTCACAAAGCCTTACAATTAAGGCGCCAATTATCATCCATCAATGGGAATAATTAGCTATATACATGTACTGTTATATTATTTGTACCCTACCTGCCACATGTAATTGTAATTATTATATACATGTATGTATGTATGTATATATGTATATATGTATATATGTACATGGGCCCGTGGCCTCCTACATTTCAGTAATAAAGAATTGAAATTAAGCCACACATGGTGGTACAAGAGTACAACATTCAAAACAATAACAAAAAGAAACAATCATCAAAATAGCATGGTCGGATGTACACACAATACTGTTTACATTAGTATTCATAAGAATTCAATTTATTAATGGTTTCTATCATAATGCGTATGAAATGTGATACATTCTTGATCATTTGTATGTTATTAGTACTTTGTAATTTCTTGAAAGATAACATTAGTAAATGTTAAATATTTGTTTGGCACATATAATTTCCTTGTATTTATAAAATCTAAATAGGTAATGGAATTTGTCGGCTATAGCTCAAGATTTGCAACATTTACAGACTCTTCCAATTCGCCGGATGTTTTGCCATCTACCAGTTTCTACGTGAAAGTTGTGATTGTTTACTCTAAACTTTAATAATGGATAAGCTAAATTCTGAGGCAACAAATGGCACTCTTCCACATGTGTCCAACCTGAGGGTCATATACTTGTCTCAGACTGGAAAGAAGTCTGTGATGGTTGACGTCACAGGGACAAATTGTGTGATGGTTGACGTCACAGGGACAAATTGTGTGATGGACAAATTGTGTGATGGTTGACGTCACAGGGACAAATTGTGTGATGGTTGACGTCACAGGGACAAGTTGTGTGAGAATACACTCCAACCAGAGACAGAGCACTCCGTAACCCCCAGAAGATGTCCTGTTTGTAGACAACGAATCTAACAAGCTTATACAGCTGTCAGAGTCATGACAGTTTGTAAGAGATTCTCACATTACAGGACAGTATCGATAAGCCCAAAGAGACTATATCTGAACATACGTGTATTAGGCATTTTTAGGTATAGTGCTACCGTCAGCATTTTAAGTCAAACAGGATTGTATGTCTACGTTAGTGCTTTGTCTCGTTTTCCTATGTGTTGTTTTGTTTACTTGTCTACATAAGTATCATAAATATCACTCCTTTTTTGTCTAGTTTTTTTTATATATACTCTCTTAAATGTGCTACAAAGTCCCCTGGTGGGAAACAAAGTCTGATCTTATCCTACACAACTCACTGCTGTTTGTGTGACAAAAATGGGCAGGTGAAACAATTTAACATGACAACATAAACACCTCACTGTAGGCCCTAATGCTGTATAGAGAATACTAAACGAGCTTCCATGTGATACAATTTTTACCATGCGTTTGAAAACCGACGTTCCCTTGGTGTTCTTACTTGTTCCTTGGTGTTCTTACAGGAAAGAAATAAAAGGTAGGGCAAAAGTATAAGTATAAGCTATACTAGTTTACACTTAACTGTATAGAACAATAAGCCTTCAAAGTTTAAACTTCAGACGAAGGGAACAGGAAAAAACAGTTATTTGGCCTTAAACTATTTTATTTTATGTTCAAATAATTCAAAATACAATGTATAAAAACACTTGCTATGTGGGTGTATCTCGTTTATGTTTAATATATAGTTGAATTTATTTCCAAAGAAATTTTAAAGTGGTATGCCGTAGGCCTGGGAGAGAAATAGTGATACCTTTAAAAATGACATATATATTTAAAACAAAGAAGTTATTTTTCTAACGCGAGTCATGTAGAGGTCACATTCAAATGACTGAAAATATATGTATGTTGTCAATTAAAGGCTGATCACTATTTTAATTACTGTTGTTGCGGTTTTGTTTTAATAAAAGGAAAATTAACCACTTCAGTGGAATTATTAAGATAGCTCCAAAAAAAATGTGATCTACTTATGATTTAATCTACACGCAGATTTACTGCAGTAGATATAGCTCGGGGTGTCCACTATGTTAAAACGAAAAGAGATTTGTTTTTTTGTTTTTTGTTTGTTTTGAATTGGGGTTTAGAGTCGCTTTCAAGATTCTTTCAGTTATATCACGACTTGTCAGTTTAGGGCAGGAGGAAACCCACAACATCCGTAGAGCTGAATGTTGCAGTAAACCTGCGAGCACCGGCTGGTACTAACAAGACCAAAGATGATAACTGCATTGCCACTCTACAGACACTGCATCCTATCACATCCTATCACATCAGAAAGGTAACTTTCGTGAACATTGATGCCGGGCCCCCAGGGCGGGATTTGAACCTGGAACCTTGGTTCCGAAGTCCAACTGTTCTACCACTGCGCTACCACCCGCCCTGAGATTCTTTAAGATTTGTTTAGATAATGTGACCGATTTGTTGCAAGTCAATGTGCTCATGAGCAGATTTTGATCGATTGAATTAGTGTTGTACATCGCGCAGCGGCAATTTTTAACCCATACACTATGACTCTGCATAGCAGTGTTATAGTGGTATAGTGGAATAGTAGCATCCTATGGGCTACACACAATGTGACAACACACATCTCCACTGACTTCTATTCCCATGCTGTGTTTACCAATCTGCTGGCAACGACAAACACACATCTACAAGAAATGGGTTTATTTACAATATACAAAAGGAGAGAGAGAGAGCAGAAATGACAATCAGTCATTCATGCCAAAGAAATGTTCTATCTTCAGGTAACGATAGCAGAAATGTTACCAGGATATTCACAGGTAACTATGGCAGTGACCTGTTACCCAGGTATTCACAGGTACCTATGGCAGTGGTATGTTACCCGGGTATTCAAACTATGCCAGTCTTGTCATACAAAGATTCTGCTTTCAAACAAAAAGATGAAATAATCTAGACAACTGATATTTTATAGTTAACATTTAACGTATCAGAAGTACAGTAACTGACTTTTTCAGTCATTTAAATTCGGACAACATTTTAACTTATCTACATTCTAATTTGTTGTTTTACGAGCTTCATAATTCAACCAGCTGCTCTGGCATGGCAACAGACAATTGTGATTTCAGCAGAAAACAAGCCTGGGTGCTGCTGGCCACAAGCCAGTTCAATGCAAATAAATCGACCACTGGACAAATAACTTGCGGATCTACATAAAATTGCCTGTAATACTAATTCCTCATCTGTCTAGCCGTGCACGTAAGCACCACAGACTAGAACACATGCTGATAATAGAACAGGAAAAGAAGAAAAAAAAGAGGTAAAAAATATGAATTTAAAAAGATGTAACAGGCCTGGTTTACAGATTTTTCTGTGATAATTTTGGCCAGTTGGCCGGGTTCAATATAGAAATGATAATTAGAGATAATGAACAGTCGGTTGGCAGAAAATAAATAAAATTGTCAACAATTGTTTTAAACACCAGTGCATACATTTCAATGCACACTTATTTTCAAAGTACTGCTCGTCAATAGCAGTAAATGTCATAAATTATACTTTTATTCTGCATATTTACCATCAAGCAATCAAATTAGCTTCAAAACTGTTCCCTGTCGGTCTTCGTTCATGTCCAATAATCCTTTATACGACTTGTTCATGCACCATCTATTACAAGAATTTTATAAAATCTAAACACTGTCGGCGGAATATAATAAAAATAACGTTATATTTTCCAAACTGCACAAAATCAGTTCGGGTAAACTAATAACTATAGCCGTATGTCTGAATTAAATTCCGTGGAATAATTCTAGCTCCGTGTTTCTTAATGAGCGGGAATCTTTCCTCCATACATGACATGTTTTATAATGGAAATGAACTGTTCAGACCTGTACATAGTGTGGTTTTAGGAGAGACTGTTGTAGGCAAGTGGAAATATACCATTTAAAAAATTATTATTTTATTAAATTGGGGATTAAAGTCGCTTTCAAGATTCTTTCACATATCACGACTTGTCAGTTTAGGGCAGGAGGAAACCCGCAACATCCGTAGCGC
>JAUTBT010084034.1:0-12623 GCA_032361225.1 Lepetodrilus schrolli | reverse complement strand
ATTTATTTATTTATTTATTTATTTATTTATTTATTTATTTATTTATTTATTTATTTATTTATTTATTTATTATTATTGTTGTTGTTGCTGTTATTATTATTATTATCGCTCTCTCTCTCTCTCTCTCTCCTCCCCTCTCTCTCTCTCTCTCTCTCTCTCTCTCTCTCTCTCTCCCTTCCCCCATTCTCGCTTTCCCGTTCTCCTCTCGTTCTCCATGCACTACACTCGTAACACTGGCAATGCTTATATACCCTTCCCACACTAACCCTCGAATCCTATCCATATCCATATTCAATCCGTTTACACTGTACATTCACATGCACTACTAATGGAACGAGTGTGTCATATCAGCAATTCCTATGTTCAGATCACGTGCCACGTAGTACTGATTAATATATGTATTTAGTACTAAAAAGTCAATACACCTGCACTAGAAACACCGCCTTCGTTCTAAAACACCTGGCTTCTTTTTGAATACCTTCCACCCTGATCAATACACTTCATATACTGTATTTAGATGTATGATATAGGGAGAGGATATCGTAACTACATGTGGGCCTATACCCGATAGTATGGTAGCAGCTGATCTTGAAGTATGTGTAGGCCTACGTATATGTCCGCATTTAAGACTAATGCAGGTTAATTTATAGATGACTGGTCATTTCCTGTACT
This sequence comes from Lepetodrilus schrolli, assembly GCA_032361225.1. Classification (NCBI taxonomy): domain Eukaryota; kingdom Metazoa; phylum Mollusca; class Gastropoda; order Lepetellida; family Lepetodrilidae; genus Lepetodrilus; species Lepetodrilus schrolli. The sequence goes on along the minus strand of JAUTBT010084034.1, from coordinate 11,951 downwards.
ACCCGGCATAGCCATGTTAAATCTACCGTAGACTAGCACATAGTCTTATATCGACATCTAGATAGCTGTATATATATATATAATACTGTATTTATTAGCTACGATTGGCTACTCATCAAGGAATAGCATCTACAAATTCTTACTTTTCAGTTAGATCCGTATATTTCTAGTTCTGGGTAGCTCTGAGATTCGTATAGTTGTGATCACACAAACCGATTTTCCGACTACATATATACACATTTATACGTATACTTGTTGGGACATGTTAACGTTATTGGGGCCACGCCCACTTCTTTGGCTGGTGCGTCGTGTAGCACAACTTGTGAACTGTCTAGTAAATCTATTATAAAAGCTACCACGTATATCTTTTCAGGAGAAGATAGTGTAGCATAATGATGGTAATGTGAGCATACAATACATATAATAAATGGTTAACTGCCTACATGGGTAAATATTGATTCCCGATCACGACAGAACAGCCTTATGTGCTATATTTAGATATTGACGTCCTCCGGAAACATCGTACGGAGGCTATTTATAGACCGGGAAACACCCTTTATGTCTTCATGTTAAAATACTAGATTAACTGCTGTTCTGCTGTGTGTATGTGTGTGTGTGTGTGTGTGTGTGTGTGTGTGTGTGTGTGTCTGTGTGTCTGTGTCTGTGTATGTGTGTGTCTGTGTGCGCGCGCGTGTGTGCGTGTGTGTATGAATAATTTGTTATTGTCTTCTATTTACAACGATATGAGAAATATTATTTTTTAAATCGTTACATGCAGCTGAAAACAGAATAAATATTTAAAAAACAATTTTATTTTTTTTAACCTTCACCTACAGTGCTATTTGAGAATACTGGTACAAGTTTATTTTTGTGTAGGACAAATGGATAGGAAAGATGAGAACCATTATTATTATTATTATTATTATTATTATTATTATTATTATTATTATTTATTGTTGTTGTTATTATTATTGTTATTATTATTATTATTATTATTGTGTAGAAATTAATGCCGAAATACTATGCTTTAGTAAAAAGCCCACGGACGGATGGGCCAAGATAGCATACTAAAGTCGTGCATCTGTATATGTATCATATATCTTTATACATCCTGAAAACTTACTACGGTTTTGAGACAACAACAACAAAATATATCTAAGTTAAACATTGACACGGTGAACATTGACTTTACTCTGTAGTGGAACAATTTAGACTCTAATATAAACAATTTAAAATATAGTTTGAAGTGATTTGTACAAATCAGAAAATAGATATTTCCCGTTCAAACAAACTGATTAAATAAAGAGGTTTCATACAATCACTTATTCGCTTCTTAACCTTGCAAAATGAAATATTGAAGCACTCATAAAATATAGAAATTATAACCCTTGATAATATTATTTTAAATATTTTGCACTAGTTGGAATACTATGAAGAAAATAAATATATTTTAAAAAGTAAAAATCAATATGCATATACAGATTAGCACGATTTCCAATGTGCTATTCGGACGTATTGTTCGTGCTGAGCTTCCCTGGATATATTAATGCGGCTTCAGGGAGAAATTAATACGTCGCCTCAAATATATGCAAGCAATGTGCAGACATCCCAACACCTTTCTTTCTTTCTTTCTTTCTTTCTTTCTCTCTCTCTCTCTCTCTCTCTCTCTCTCTCACTCTGTCTATTCTCTTAGTCTCTGTCTCTTATCTTAGTCTCTCTCTCTATTAGTCTCTGTTTCTCTGTCTCACACACAATACACACACACACACACACACACACACACACACACACACACACACACACACACACACACACACACACCAACACACTGAGAACAAGAATACATATATTCCAATGATTCAGTACAGACGCTATTAATATTCTTTTCACTGTCGGGGACTTGTGAATGGTAATCGAAGAGGATTTAGACTGTTTCGCCTCAGTCTCGTACATTGATTATGCCATATGCATGTTACGAGTAATTTATTCTCCAAAGGATAGAAAGTTACCTGAATTCACTAAATAAGCATGATGTATAGCCTTATAATAGAGAATTTATATTACTGTTTAGTTTGTCAAAATAACATAATGTTCAAATCATACACTTCATTAATTGCGGTAAATGAATGGATTTGGTTTTTTTACAAGATCATGATTTTAATTTCTCACACGTATAATTAGGAGTGACGGGAATCTGTTTAACGTGGAGGAAAAGCCCCGATAACGATGGGTGTTTCAGATGATTGCGGTAAACAATAGGAGGGATATGACGTCACGTTTGGTAAACTTTACATGGATTCGAACACAGAATATTTTAGTTGGTAGTCAGATACACATACCACAGATACAGATACACATACCATATACTGCGCTTTCATAGTAGACATTAGCTATTCAATAGCATACAGGTTGTTATTTTTGTGCATGATATCACATGTTATTGAACTATCATGTTTAACAGTTAAATAAACTGAAGGTAGCAGTTTAGTCTCAGGAAGTCTGTTCGTACTTGTCTGTATGCAGTATAAAGAGATAAGGACACAAGATAGAACCCTGTCTAACACCGCAGATACCACCCCCTGTACATAATCCTCTACAGATATTGCCTTCATTGTTACCCCATCAATAAATCAGTGCGAACGTTATCGCCCACGGCTAGCATGTACTGATGAGGGACGAGTGATGGGATATGTAAATTTCTCTTTGCAAGTGGACTGGTGTTCTCTGATATGTATCTGCCAGCGATATAACGCGGCCATGGAGATCTCCTGCTAATTACGACTTGTTTCCAATAATTATCATTTGGATTGCCAGCAAACACTGCTGAGATGGTCTGATAGTGGAGTCCCGACCGTGGAGGCGATCCTCTCTGGCCACCTGTGAGCGTTAACTATAGGGGGAGAAAGTGTATGGAGAATGAGAGAGAGAGAGAGAGAGAGAGAGGAGAGAGAGGGAGAGAGAGAGAGCGAATTAAGGGTCAGTAGCCTTTATGGACATATACATTTAGCTGTGTAATATTTTATCAACGAGGATTTTCCAAATATCTATGCAGGCTCTACAAGAACTTTCAACCCTTTCCAAAATTTCATTCAAAGCTTCCCCACAAGCCTCTGCCAGACCTTAATTTATTTTGTTGAGCATACTTTAAAAAGAAATCTAGGATGTAATATGATGAGAGAGAGAGTGTGTGTGTATGTGTGTGCGTGCGTGTATGTGTGTGTGATTGAGAGAGAGAGAGAGAGAGAGAGAGAGACAGATCCTGGTATATATGCATCCTGGTCTCCGGGAGCAAGAATGAAACGGGAACATTTAATTAATTAAGAAAAAGGAAAGTACATGTCGTCAAATAACGACAAAGAATGGATTCAGTTGTGCAGTAATATCCTAGTCTTCATTATATATTATAATTACGATTCATTTACTCAAATTTATATCAATCAGACCACTTTCCTTAACTTTCCCCTAATGACACAACAGGGGTACGCTGTAGATCACAAGCTGACGCGTGCCTTTGGAAACAGTTTAAGACAGTCTTGGTTCCCTCAGGGGTCTGATGGTAACAGTTTAAAGGCTCGGTTACCCGAATAGCTCTCTGGGGGCTCCTGTAAAAGGCATACAGCTGTCTTGGCCGGTTGTTCACGTGATCTATATTTCGGCAGAGTTCGGTACTGTGTCATGACTGCGGGATTGAGCAAGCAGCACCGCCGAGGCTGCGGTATTATTTAACAAAGAAGCAATAAACACTGACAAGTGAGAGAGAGAGAGAGAGAGAGAGAGAGAGAGAGAGAGAGTGTATGTGTGTGTGCGTGTATGAGTGTATGTGTGTGTGAGAGAGAGAAACAGAGACTAATAGAGAGAGAGACTAATATAAGAGACAGAGACTAAGAGAATAGACAGAGTGAGAGAGAGAGAGAAAGAAAGAAAGAAATGGAGAGCGCATGTGTGTGCATGTTCAATATTTATGTATACTATTCTTCTTTTATGCTGCAAATGATGTCGAAGAAGAAAATCTAGTTACTATATAGTATGTTAGGTTTTGCGCTGGTAACGCTCCATGCTGTGAGACACATGCGTCCCAAGGAGGGACCAGTCTGCCGAAATCAGCTAAGCTGGAAGGCGACTGTCAAAGCATTAAACCCCACCACCGCCACCACCGCTCTGGTAGTCCGAACCATACATTGAGCAAGTCTCTTAAACATCTCGGCTGTGTCTCGATTCTGACGTCTTATTCGGTCAGTATGTCACTACGAGAAGACTTGATCTGACCTTAATCTAGTTTGAGGAAAAAAAATGTGTTTCTGCATTTATATTAATAATATGTTCTTTCTTCGACATGATGAAATGACAACCAGCGTTGGTCCTTGCTGAAAATTCGACCAGAGTATTTCAATTGAAGACAATTTATATTTTATATTCTGGCGTATGCCACATTAACGGACTTTGAAAAGAGATTACGATGTCGATAGTTATATAACGATTTTTTTCCAGCAGGCTTAAGACTCCATTATGCATAACAATATTCACCAATTCGTGGTAGGCGACCTTCTTTGGAGTTCCGGTGGGCTAAATGCTGTGAGATCAAACACAGTCACGTTTTGCAACGCTGTGACAGGTAAGCGTATATGTAATTAATCAGGAATTTACATAATCTGCTACGTGTCGATTATCAACATGAAAGCAGTACACTGACTAAACCACTGCGAGGCAGGAAAATGCACGTGCTGGAAGCGTGTCGGCAACAGGTGGCTTTAGCCCGGTCGACACCAGTCCTTATTCAGCGCCATCTAGCGGCCGAAATAATCAAATCTCAGCAGTCTGAGACAGTTATACCGATATAATTATACATATTATGAGAAATGTATCCTGATAATAATACCCTACATCCTAAACGGGTGTCGTAATCAGCCAAGTGAAAACAAAAGTGTCCGACTAAACGCGTATTAATGATTTGATTTTTAACAATAACATGAAGTGCGGTCTCCAAGCATGTTCACAGCCTGCTGGGCTCCTGCTTAAATGGTAATATTTGGCGCAGCGCGTCCATTCGGGAACCTTGTCTCGGACAACAATTAACATCTTTCTTCGCATATACCAGGGTGAAAGTAAATAGTTTAAATATCAATTATATTGATTGGCATTATATTTATGTGAAAGAAACCGCTGATATTTTAGACTTGCTTATCTGCTCTAGGGAGATATTTTGAATAGGAGTATTTGGGTGAGAACAAGATGTGATACAGACAATTCTTCGCATATCCCCATTTATCACCCAACTCCGCAGTAGATATCGCCAGTAGAGGATCTAGCGATATGTACAACCGGAGATATCGCTGGACCCGATTTTAACTGATTGTTCTAGCATATTGTGATGTCATAGCTTTGCTAAACTACTATTTATAAAAGTATCAAATATTTATTTAATATTCTCTATTTAGCAAGAATATCGTCGACCAAATTGCATTCAGCAACATCATGTAATCAAAGAGAAACTAATTATCAGTGCCATCTTTTGTTATAAAAACAACGCATGGATGGTCAAGAATAAAATTGGTTTCTTACGTTTAGAACTCAGATTTATTTTGAAGAAGATAATAGCATACAATTTGAAAATTTGTCTTATGCGTAGGTCTACAATAATATTTGTTTTCTTAGTAGAATATCAACAATCAAATTTTGATATAGTTTGCTCCAGAAACATAATCAGACGACACGCATCCAATAAAATCAGCACACTTGTTATGCAGGTCATTATTGCCTTATCACAGATCTAGGCTAATCCCAATCGCAAACGTCAGGAACGTCACTGGCTGATTAGTATGCATCACTTGTGTCAGGTCGCACGTTCATTATTAGCGGTAATCGTACTTTGAAGGAAAGTTATCGAAATTTAATTAGCATGTATCTTGGCCTACCAGAACCTCGGACAAAATGTCGGACAACACGCTGCTGCCTGAATAGAGTTATTCGAGTGGACCTGGGATTCGCGCATGCGCATGAACAAACATGCACATTACGCATCCATTACATATACATTAAAATATTAGCATCCGCCCTGTCTAATGAAAAGGTTATAACTTTCTATTCACAATAAATACATACTTTAATGAAAAGTTAACGAATTGTAATTAGCATATTTGCATGTATTTGGGACAATAGGTATTTAGGAAATAGACAAAATAAAATCGCATGAAACATTATCGTTTTCCTGAAGAGGCTACAGGGACATGGTTACTCTGTGGATAACGTATCATATTGGAATGTATATCCTCAGTGATAAATGTGGTCAACATGGTGTAAATACTGTGTACATGTTATTTTTGCTTTTTACAATGCTTTTTACAATGCTTTTTACAGCCATCGCAAAGTAAATTATTAGTAGTGATCGCATATTTCAAAATTATTGAAATCATTAAAACTCTGGTGGACTGAAGTTGAACATGTCATTTTCAAAGTCAATCCGAGAACACGATATCGTCCCCAGCCAATTTAATGCAAGTTGAAACGTCCGCGTAAAGTAATATACTTGTATACATACTATGAAGTCTAAATATATTTCGAATAGAATCTATTGGGACATACTTTAATATATTTAACCACCAACGTTAAAAAAAAATGACCCAGATTTTTTTTTCACAGGGAGCACAACACAGGACAGGTACAGGTTCGAATGGAGAAATGAGGATGAAGAAAAAGGTACCAAGATGAATATACATAAGTAATATATGTAAGATTTTCTTGACTTAATGTACCTGTATACTTATTGAATGACTAAGTATATTATTTTCTACTATTAGGCTACTCACTTATGGTATATTAAAGGCTACATGCGGTGATTTGACGTACACATGTACATTTAGCGGTGATTTGACTACAATGTTTGGATACATTCTACACACTACCGTATTGCTTTACACACATGTTGCATACATAATCTCGGATTAAAGGTAGTTTGTATTACTTTCCTATACAACCTGACATTCGATTCACCGCACAGTAGCGGTAATCTCCCCTCTACCTGTGACTAGCTGGTGGGACAATATTACTAGTGAATGTAACAGATGCACGACCAATATCGCTAATCACTCTCGCACACCTCTCGCACTCTGTACACCGATATACTGCGAATGGTCCAAATGCATGTATACTGTACACGGTCGTAATCTCATATCGTCTGGTTCCCCCCACTTCTTCGCTTATTTAACGTTAAGTCGAACAACAGGTCAATATAACAGTCTGATGCAAATTAGGGTCACGTGATATCACGTCTGGCAACACGTGTCGATATGGTTCAAAGGAGATCTAAGAAAATGTAATCAACATACGGGTACTGTTGTGTCATTAGATCATCTGGAACGCGGAATAGAACAGAGAGAAATGGGAGAAGTGAGGGGAGGGGGGTGGGGTTGTAGGCCTACATTTTCGTATACTCCCCTTGCCTGTGGGGTGGCGCGCCGCCATTCCGCAGGGTCATCAAATAACCCCTGCCGGTGCCGCTTTATTAATTCTTCCCCTTTAGCATCGTCTTAATAAACATAAGCTTTATTGAACAAACATATGTTATCTTGCGCAATGTCGTTGATAATGAAGTCAGCGTGAAAACGTTAACGTTGATCTGGCCGGTGTCGCGTAACTAATAATATATATCGAGAGGTCGAGAGATTAAGCTCGTGACTATATGGACATTCGATACGTGGTCGTAATATACGACACTGTGAGCATTAAGTAATCCTGATCTATTTATTACACTTAATTGTATCACATTATAATTTATATTGTGACAATATTGGATTTTGATGAGATTTTGCACAAAATGGACAAACCAAGCGAAACCAAACATATTTGCGTTTATTATGGAATGTTTATTATGGAATGTTTAGTATGGAATGTTTAGTATGGAATGTTTAAGCATTTGGTGATAAACTATACAATGTTGGGTAAAGGTGATGTATACATAGCAAATATGAAACATTTTCTTTAGCAACAGAATTACATATCTTAACACCATTCTCTGTGATGTTCAATGTTAATATATTTTTCATCGGTCATATACAAGCCGTGATATAAGTGAAACAATCTTGAAAATGACCCTAAACCTCAATTTTATCAATAAAATACAAACATGTTTTTTAATAAAGTAAATATTCTATAAAACAGCGCAATTTTTAGCTCATGACGTATATTGTTAAAGTGACTCAAACACCAAATTCATATTGTGTAAACCTAAAGAATTGATGATTCTACACAAATAATCTGTTATTGATAAATTATTGGCAGTCAGCTGAATAGCTATTGTGTTTGGCCGTCTCTACTATTTACAATAATTTTATCCAAACATAATTTCAGTCATCATCAACAACCTATTTGCGAATATCCTGTCTAAGTAATACTGAATTACTAGTATTATAAATGGTGTGTATAATGTATATATAATGATATATTAATATGTATTCAACAATGCCTAATTATGGAGTTATGATATAAAATATATTCTTTTAATACTAGTTATACTTTCAACTTAGATTACTATTATTGTAATTATTATTATTGTAATTATTATTATTATTGTAATTATTATTATTATTAACATTATTATTGTTATTAACATAATTACTACTACTAATAATAATAATAATATTATTACTACTAATACTAATACGACTCATTATACTGGATGTGATTTGGTTGATATGAACCGCCATCAATAAGATTTCAATTTCATTACTATGAAAATAACAGCATCCTTCAACTTAGGCCAGAAAATTCCTGCCATGTGAATATAGGTCTTAAGTCATTGATATTTTTAGGAGAGAAATGTCAGCAATTCGCAAACGCTCGTGGGATCCACAAACGGTAGACAGGTATAAGGATTACTGAATTTACCACAAATTCGCAAAGTTCTTCGTAGCTGGCTTCAAAGACGGCACTGGCTATAACTACATCATATCTGCTCTCTGTGTTGATTTTTACTTCATATAGCGGCACACAGGTCGCATTGTGGCGAGGGGGAGGGATAGGGCGCTAAACAGGAACCCCATTGTCTTACCTGTTTACCGGAATCACAAGTAAATCTCTTAATAGGCACATGATAGTACGGACTAATCACCTCTTCCTTGCTGGGTCACTCCGCGGCCCTCGGTCTAACCCCTATCACAGAGGACTCTGGGAGGGGGAGGATGTTCAGGAAGGATTCCGCTGTGCTGAACCGTTTCCTGTCTGTAATACAATAGCCAAGCGCAGCGCAACGATTCGATGGAACTCGCCGGCGCTCGCAAATACTGACACACGTCGTTGCAAAACGTCCAAGAGGACATGGTCTATATGTGTGTAAACAGGCGTCTATGCTATGGGGGGTATTTAACGCGCGGATTAACAGATTAACCATCGCTTTATGGTTAATTCGCAGTAACACATGCTGCAGGAGAGGGCCTGTCTCTGATATTCGTACGCACAGGTCCTAATTTCTCAGAGTGACTTCCCTTCGGAATGTTTTCCCAAAGTCCTCCCAAGTCAAGCACTGGGGTGCACCTCGAATCGAGATCTGCTGTGGTTTAAAGTCTTTACTCCTACAGGCGGCCAGCCTTCCTTTTCGCCCACATCGGACAATGTCTCTTTTCTTTTCTCAAAATATGCGTCGGTTCTGACTTTGTGATGCTAAGATCGTCAAACATGCAACAATAAGACATGAAGGAATTATCATTTATCGTAGATGAGTTTGAATGGGGACAGTTTTTCATATAAACTGTGATCCCCACGAACCACGATCTGAGTGTAAATTAACACCTTCAGGCGTGAACAGTCGTGTACTTGACGCACGCATATATGTATATTCCCTCCTTGGAGACGAGCAAACATTCTGCAATCCTTCCATCCTGTTAATAATGCTCTGCTATATCAGGGTTCTAAGGTACAGGCACTTGAAGCAGGCCATTATTTTGTTTTAATAATTTATTTTTAAAAAGAATACTAATAATGTTTTGTTCTTTTAAATATATATGTTTTGGGTAATATCTAAATGTAATTAAATAAAAATTAACATCGATAATTTCTATATAATATTTCGTCGATGAGTGCCTATGTTAAATTATTTGTATTAAAAAAATAAAAATAATAATAAATATTATCACCACAAATAGATCAAGATATAACCCACAAAATAATATTTTAGAAAACAACAACGAAAAACATTATCAGTATATATTTTAAATTATAATTTATTAAAACAATAGCGGTCTGCTTCACGTGCCTGTGCTCTAATGTAACCGTAACGTCGTCGTATTGGCTAAGAAGGAGGAGTAGAAGTTATATTTTTCTATTGAAATTAATTTTACGAATTATTTGGCATAAAAATACTATATACTGTATGCATGTATACATTTTACAAATTGCTAAGAGTGAAAAGGATGTAGTTAGGGTAATCTTTGAGTTACGACGTGTCGTACAGCAGAGTAGAGGTCACCGAAAATATGTACAGATAAGTGGGTAACTTACAAAAGACCGGGGTAAGAATGACAAACATTTTGGAAATTAAGGTAAGATTTTGTGTCCATAACAAAAGTTGTTTTTTTGTTTTTTTGTGGTACATTTTCTATAACAATTTCCTCAAAAGCTTTTTTTTTTTAATGTAGAACTCTAGACCAATAGTTTGTTGATATAACATGAACTAAAATAATGTTATAAACACTGAAGATGCCTAAGCAATATAATATGTATCACATTGCAATTCCAATACACATGCCTGCTTTTACGTTTCTTTTGTAAAGATATATAATTATAATACTAACTAGTACATGTAGTAGCGTAGTAGCACGTCGACGCCTTATGAAATTGTTTTATTTTAATATCTATCCCTTGTTCGTCAACATTTAATTATTAAATAACGTCCAGACATATCACGCACGTACGTATTCTGACATGCACTTGCTATTACATCGTAAACTACACGGAAATCAGCAACAATCGATCAGATAACGGCGCATTATGGTTACGGACTACGGTGATAATAATTACATTACATTAGCATCCAATAAAATGTAATTGAACCCTGATTTCATTAAGAACAGGTACGTCTGATAATGATTTATGGTAGTTCCTTTTTCAAGTCGTGGTCAGGCGCACAGGTATATTACCGGTTAATGACGTCGCCCAACGTTGCTAACTATTTCCCATACTCAGATGAATGAAGGTAGCACAAATCCCAGATGAGCCATGCAATATTGTTTTAATTAGTATTAAAGCAAAACCCTAAATGACAATTCAGCAAATAGGATTGTATTCTAGAATGTAATAAAATAATGTAATAAATTACCTCAATTACATACTATACATTATATAAACAAAAGATGTAATGTCAATACCTCAATGTAATATTTTTTTAAACATAATCTATGGATTGGTTAAAGTTTATAAATGTGTGGCTAACCAGATTTATGTGTGGCTAACCAGATAATACAATAAAAACAAATCCGAGGTACACTCACATGGTTTATGAATACTAGTAATAAGAGCTTGTATTGTTTTAGTATCAGAAAATATCAGATTCAAGGTAACACTCAAATATGGCAAATACATGTAGATATAAACGAGCGTTCAGCAAGGTTCTCAATGTAAGTGCACTTTTGCACACAATGACATTTTTTTCGCATAAATACGTTCCTACTAATTATTATAATTTATGCTAGTTGCATATAAAGTGTCAGGGTATCACTTATTTGGAAACGTATTTGAAATACCTCGATATTAGCCAACTACGTATACTATTCAAATAAAATAATTAATTGGTAAAACTCAAAGCATATTTTGTTAGAATTAGAAGACGTTGTCGTTGAATGGGATTGAACGTGGCTTCCTTCCATGCCAGTGTCGTGTTCAGGCCCATGGTAATAATGAAAAACGGAGTTGGTGTTGACATTTGTGTGTGTGCGTGTGTGTGTGTGTGTGTGTGTGTGTGTATA
>JAUTBT010084033.1:0-12624 GCA_032361225.1 Lepetodrilus schrolli | reverse complement strand
CAGTTATCATCCTTGGTCTTGTCAGTACCAGCCGGTGCTCGCAGGTTTACTGCAACATACAGCGCTACGGATGTTGCAGATTTCCTCCTGCCATAAACTGACAAGTCGTGATATAAGTGAACAAAAAAATCTTTAAAGCGACTCTAAACCCAATTAAAAAACAAACAAGCAAACAAACAAAAAAAACAAAAAACAATTAAATTGCTCATGTATGATAAACAGACATTGTTTTGCTTTCAGGGGTGGATAACTCTAGGAAACAAGAACCGTGCAACGGCCGCGACGGGGATGAACGACAAGAGCAGTCGATCACATTCCGTCTTTACCATCGTAATGACTCAAACCAGGGTGAGGGCCGTGTTTCAGGCATGGTAATTTTCCACAGATCCGCAGATTTATTTGTCCAGGTTTGGTTTATTTGCTCTGGACGAGGCTTGGGACCTGCAGCCCGCAGACCCTGGGCTTGTTTTCTGCTGAAATGACAGTTGTCAGTTGTCATGCCTGATGTTTATTATGTAATTTGAGGGAATAACAACATACCATCCATTTGCGGATACAATTTATGTGACGCAACTGAAATATTTATACTGCAGTATTGGTGATAGAATGAATGTACAACATTTCCTAGTTGTTTCCTCAGACTGACCGACTGGAGGGACAGGAACACGACAGTTCCATCAACAGCAAGATCAATCTGGTGGATCTGGCCGGCAGTGAGAGACAGTCCCAGGCTCAGACGTCTGGCGAACGGCTACGGGTGAGTGCTGGACTTTGGTCACTGAAACACTAAATATGACCCGTCCAGACTCTGAGACTACAATACAATTTCATACCGCTCAAGTTTTGTTGCTCCCAAATTCCAATGCAATATTTGAGTTGCCTGAGCATGAAATTATACTAAAGAAAAATGTTTCGTAACCTTCGTAAAAGTTTCATCAGGCCCCGCGATTACGAAACTGAGTAGCATTTCATGCTCAAGCTGAAAGTGAGTTGGGCATGAAATCATACTCAAAAGCGTTTCGGAATCTCTGGGCCTGGCCTTTAGGTTACGAAAATTTTGAGTACAATTACCGGTACATGCCAATCTCAAGTTTTGCTCTCAAATCCCAATGCAAAATTTGAGTTGTCTGAGTATGAAATTATGCTCAAAATGTTTTTGTAACCTCCGGGCCATTCATACAAATGCATTATTTAAATTATTGTCTTTAAGCAATTCATGCAAAATCATATCAGCACCATTTACAGAATTTGTTTGAAATCTAATAGTTTATCTGCAAAGATTAATATGTTTTCAAACGCAGGAAGGTGCCAACATCAACAAATCCCTGATGACTCTCGGAAAAGTTATTTCCGTCCTATCCGACCGTTCCACCTCGAAGAAGAAGACATTCATTCCATACCGTGATTCCGTTCTCACTTGGTAACTTCATGACCAATGCATTCCTGATTTTTATTTCTATATTTTATATGTTGTATTTTTGGTTCTATCAATATTATTCATTACGGCAGTTACCTTTTTCCTTGTCATTGATATTTGATATACTGTAATTACCCTAATAATGCGAACAGGAGAATGTTGTTGAAAAAATTGTTGTGTTCGAATAAATAGAAAATTACGATTTGTAAAAATTGGTCATGTTCATATTTTTAGGGTTGTAATTTAAAGTTATTATGCACTAGTTACTTTTATGTTGCGAAGAAGAAAAGAAAAAACACATCTGATGCCTTCTATCTATAATCTACCATGTCTACAGGCTGTTGAAGGAAAGTCTGGGAGGTAATTCCAAGACAGCCATGATAGCAACCGTGAGTCCCGCGAACCTGCACATAGAAGAGACGCTCAGCACTCTCAGGTATGGGATGAAAAGACAATTTTGAACTATAAATACCCTACTTGATTGTTTTACTCGTCGACAGCATGTAATTATGCTGCTTGCTTTTTGTTTTGCTGACTTAAGACGTGCTGAAAATTACGACATGCTAGTGATGACATTGTGACACAGGGGCTTGATGACTGACGACCGCTCACAGCAGCTTCGGGGTGTGTGGGGGTGGAGGTTATTGTGTGCACTGCAACTTATTCCTGCATACTGCAGTTTCAGGAATATCACTGACTATTCCTGATCCTGAAGACAGCAGCTTCAGGGGTGTCATTGTGTATTCCTGCTCACTGTACATTCGGGGGTGTCACTATTCATGCGCCTGACCCTGAGGGTGTCACTGACCCAGCCTCTCCAAACCAGTTTGCTTCTTTCAGATACGCCAAGCAGGCGCGATCCATTGTGAATGTGGTCCGAGTCAATGAAGACCCCAAAGCGAAAATCATCCGAGGTAACGATAAATTCACATACATCATCCTCCATACACGTTTTCATTTCATTTCTAAGTTCATTCAGAGTGTCTATATATTAAGTTTAGTTCACTTATAAGCATGAACATTTTTTTAAGTTGTGGCAGTTTTGGTTTTCTACACCTTGTGAAATAATGGACCATTCCAGAGCTGCGTACAGAGATTGAGAAGCTGCGAGGGCAGACGGCAGGGATGGGGTTCAGTGATGACAACCAGGCTACTGGTCTGGCCGAGATTGCCGCACTCCGAGACAAGTTACTGGCTAAGGAGAAAGAGATGGATGAAATGTCACGGTAACAGATACAGACTCACAGCCATATACATGCAAAACATGAATTTTATTATTATGTATTACACTACCGGTGAGATATCACCCATGTCATAACTGTTCTGAGTTATCTAACTAGTGTAATACCACTTTCCTGCTATATATATGTGGTGGTACTACTTTTACCTTTTGTGAATGGTTACGTGGTTACAATAAGATAACGTCACAAGTGATGTCATATGAACTAACAGATGATGTCGACCGTACCAAGATGTCAAAATCGCACTTCAAGTTTCATGATCAAGTTTTGAATGACTATTATCACTGGCACAATTTATTCTTATTAAAACAAGTTTGAATTCATCATTCCTTGATTATTTTTAAGTCGTATTTCTTTTGAATCCAAGGGAATATTTATTTGTAAATACGTTTGAAAAATGGTGTCAAGCGGTTGAACCTTTGTACTCATATTATTGTATGTATTTATGGGCATGTCCTGTGTAGTCTAAACTGATGGTAAACATTTTAATCAAGTTATTTTCATGTCAGGGTCGCTCGTCAGATACCAAAACATTCACTCGTTTCATAAAAATGGTATCACACAGCAGCTTGTTTAGTATTCTCTATTTATTATATAATATACAATTCATTCCACATCACTTTTAAGTGAAATTCTTTTTTTAAATAAATACTTTGACAAGAAATACTAAAACCACAACCATTTAAGAAAAGATTCAAGTCAATTCCTGTTCATTTTATGTAATTATCAGAATACTTTGTCTTCAAGTCCATAGTTTTGCTGAATATTACATGTTTTAATTGAAACTGTTGGCTTCTGAATCTGCCATCATGTTTTTTTTAAACTATGCCTTCAATATGTTCATATATTATGACAATTGGATAAAAATAATTTGTTCAAGTTAAGACGAAATTTTGATACAACTTATCCTACTATTTCACACTGATTAATTTCTATCCATTATATCATTCATAGGTCCTGGCAAGAACGACTGAGGAGATCTGAACAAAGAAAGCTTGCAGAGACAAAGATGTTGGAGGTCAGAGATCAAATCTATATTTAGAATAGTGTTACTCTCACCAATTTTCCATTAGTTTATTTTAAATGGTGACGGCAAACACAATGTAATCAAACTTTTAATGATGATTTTACAGCAACGCTGAATCAATTGCTAAAAAGTACTGCCTCTTTCTGATTCATACACGCCGGTTCTTTCTATTAGTACTGTGGTTGAGGAGAAATATTTGTATTCCAGAAATCTGGGATTACCCTCAAAGTTGACAACAAGCTACCCAACCTCGTTAATCTTAACGAAGATCCACAGTTGTCAGAGATGCTGTTGTACGTGATCAAGGAAGGACAGACACGCGTGGGCCGGATGAACGAAGCCTCCAAACATGACATTCAGCTGAACGGAGCCCTTATAGCTGACAATCATTGGTTAGTATGAATACAGGTGTGAAGGGGAAGAACAAACCATACATTTAGATATTGTTGATTTATGAAGTAAATGCATGAACTGAAACTATTATATTGTTCTCTTCAGAATTAGTATAAAATAAGTGAATAGATTTAAATATGTTGAATTTCTTTAACATATATCACTGAGGCACTGGGTCAAGTTTCACAGAACGATCGTAGCGCTGTGAGTCGTAACTCTTAGATATTGTATTGCGAGGTTCTCGTAGCACTACAATTTAATCGTCCTAGAAAATTGCCCCAGCAGTGTTTGCAGCTTTCTACAAAAACAAATCAGTCTCGAGTAGTTTAATGTAATTTTATGTTTTAAACCATTGGTATATATAATTATAATGTGCGGATTTATATTGCGCCAAAAACAAGGCTGGAAAGCGTGCTCATTATTACAATATGTAAATTCAATGGCTTTGCAGACGAGAGAAAACAGTTTTTCACATTTTTTTCTTATTTTTAAAGCATCATCAATAATGTTGAAGGCGTCGTCAGCATCACCCCTATTGGAGACGCTCCCACGTACGTCAATGGCGATGTCGCATCAGAACCCACCATTCTACATCACGTACGTAACATCATCGCCCATTCATGTATTTCCCATTCATGTATTTCATTGTATCTTGTGTATAAAGCAACCAGCTTTATATGATTTCTTTAAAAATCAGCAGTAAATTTTCAGCAATAGTTTTCAGAGACGAATTTTTCCCAAATATTTTTCTGATGTTAGATATATTTCTTTTTGTTCTTTTTCACAGGGAGATCGTGTCATCTTGGGGGGTGATCACTATTTCAGGTATGTTTGCAATTTTTTTCTTAATTATTTTATGGTCACTTTCCGTTTTAAATTATACATGCAGCGGACATGATTCTATTATTCCAGTAGAAATGTGTTTTGTTTTCATCATAATAGCATCTCATTATGGGAAATGTCTCCCTCCTGGATTCACTTGGAGTTGTGGTTAAGATGAATCCACATTCAGCATTTGATTTGACAGGTTGCTACAGGCACTACTCCCTTAAAAAACATTGCAGGATTATTTCCCCATGCTCCATGAGGCTAAGCAAACCTGCAGCACCAACATTCTTATCTCTTTGAACCGGAAATCCTCAGATCGTTGTATATGAGTGAGATTCCTGCTTTGATGTAACCTCACTCAATTCCTGCTTTGACGTAAAACAACAAATCACACTCTCCCCTCACATCTTCAGAAGCAGACAGAGCCGAGCCCATTGATGACATCCTTCTGTTTTTATGCGACTATCCTGTGATGTTTCTTTGTGTTATTTTGTCCAGATTCAATAACCCAATGTTTCTTTGTGTTATTTTGTTCAGATTCAATCACCCAATGTTTATTTGTGTTATTTTGTTCAGATTCAATCACCCAATGTTTCTTTGTGTTATTTTGTTCAGATTTTGTTCAGATTCAATCACCCAATGTTTCTTTGTGTTATTTTGTTCAGATTCAATCACCCAATGGAGGTGAAGAAGACCAAGAAGACAAGCATGACGTCTGGGGAAGTGAAGGATTTCGAGTTTGCCAAGCAAGAGCTTCTCCGAGTTCAAGAAGCCAGGTAGGCAGCTTTCGATGAGTCGTAAAGAAATTTGGGGTTCAAAAGGTCACTGCAATATTTAAATTATTTTAAAAAAATTATCTCCCGATTTTAATTAAAAACAACTGAAAATATTGAAAACCAGTGGGACATGTGGAAAATGAAGATCGGTACCCAATATACTTACAGTCAAACCTCATTGTGTCGAACTCTCTAGTCTCGAACATCGTAGTATGTCGAAGCACATTCTCGGTCCCGACCAATTCCTTCTTTAATCATCCTGAATTAGATGAGGCTGTTTTTAAATGGTTTAAATTTGCAAGAGACAAAAATAAACCCCTAAATGGCCCCCTTCTTTATAAAATGGCAACATGTTTAGCAGAGAAGTTAGGTTCTTATTTTGTTGCTAGTAATGGATGGTTAAATTGCTTCAACCTCAAATCCCACTACAGGAATTTCGTATTAGATCGCCAAGTCAAGGCAATCGATGCAGAGAAAGAATGCACAATTAATGTGCTGGATGCTCTCCGTATGTTTTTGGGTAAAACCCAGTACAATTAGCAATTGCTACCGTCATACTTGCTTTACGAAGGCAAGTGCCGACATCAATGATGCCACTGACAATGCCAGTGACTGCAGCGACAACGAAGACTATGCCCCCCCTTGCTAGGCTCTGTGGGACGGGAATGTCCATGTCGGACTACGTTGTGATTGATGAAGACGTTACCACAAGTGCCACAACTACTGATGACGACATCATCCAGACTGTACTTGGGAAACAACAGTGCCACAACGCCAATGACTCGGATGATGATGACTCTGCCTCTACAGCAGCTAAACCACCCACCATCCAGCTAGCTGCCCATTACTGCGAACAACTATCAGCGTTCCTGGAATCCATGCCCGACACTACCGATGGACTGTTCAGTAGTGTGGGTTGCAACACTGACTTTCATAGCGACAGGCGAATGAAGGACAAATAAAACAAAAACAACTTATGTCAGACTTTTTTGGGTGTAAAGATTACAGCTTTGTGGACAGGCGAAAGAAAGGGGGAAAAACAACTTTTATCAGACTTTTTTTTGTGTAACCACTGAGTTTTGTAAACACCCTCTATCGAGGACGCTAGCTGTCATGAATCATGAATCGCAATATAAACGCAACTGTTGACTTTTATTTATGTTGAATGTTGAATAAACATGTGTGGTTAACTCTCTTGTCTTGAATGACACGATGTCTCAAAGTTATTGAATGGGCCCCCGAGAATCAACACAATGAGGTTTGACTGTACTTTCAGGTAAAACATGTCTGACCATGAAATATATCAATAAACTGTGAGTATGCCTTTAACGCCAATGATTGACACATGTATTTGACTGCCAGGCTACAGAAGGAATTGGAGGACACACGGCAACAAGCTCAGCAGGAACTGGTGGCAGAGGTGGAGAAAGCACGGAAGGAAGCAGCCGACGTTCTGGATCAGCAGAAATCTGGATACGAAGACCGGCTGACAGAACTGGAGAAAGCCTTGGTGAGTGGAATAATCCTCTTCAGTCTGCTACATTCAAGAGTGAGGCATAATCCCTGCCATTACCAAACATTGTGTATTACCTTTTTATTAACTTTTGTTCGCAATTCCCCATATAAAATTTGAGCTTTAGTATGAAATCGTGCTGAAAGTGTTTTGTAATTTAGGAGCATTGTGTTTGCTCACTCAATGCATAGTTGATTTTATATAGATACCATTAATTTGAAGGTAACTTTCATAATTTCGTAATTATTTTAATATATATATATCTATATATATATATATATATATTTATTATAAACATATATCCAGCCTCGGTATCCTGTCTGTTAAAAGTAGTTGTGTAGTGAGAGACTACAACTATGTAACTAATATTATCACAATGACACTTATTCAAAACTATTACATTTGTGATCAAAAAGAACTGTGCCAGTGGTAAAATAAACTTGGCTAATAAACTTGGCCTCAAAATATGTTAGAAATCATCAATTTAGTTATGCATTTTTCATCATGTTAACGCTGATGCAATATTTCAGGAAAGCCAGACTGTAGAAGCCCAGAAAGCAGAAGAATGGAAGCAAGAAGCAGAAGACATCATCAACAAATTGAAGACGCAGAAAATGGTAAAGACTTGTTCATGTGTTTTTTTCTCTATCTCAGGATTTACCCCACTAAATGCAGACCAGTCACTAATACCAATCTGTATTTAAATAAAATATCCAACTCTTATTTGTATGGCGTGGAACCTCAAAAGTTGAGAGAAAAAACTGGTTGATCAGTAAGGATACATTTGAAGGTTTCGGTGAAAGTTACATTATGAGATGTAGTTCATGGCACAGATGGTAGTGTGATGGACTACAGATGTGGAGGTTTGAGTTCATGTGTATGTATTGCTGCCATTGAGTCACATTACAGATGTGCTTTATTACAGATGCTGGAACAAGAGGTGATGGCCAGTAGACGGAGACATGCAGAGGAGACACAGACAGCTGAGAGTGTAAGTCCCTAAGTGAGAGACAGACAGCAGAGTAAGTCACTGAGACACTGACAGCAGAGTAAGTCACTGAGACACTGACAGCAGAGAGTCTAAGTCACTAAGTGAGACACAGACAGCAGAGTAAGTCACTGAGACTGACAGCAGAGAGTCTAAGTCACTAAGTGAGACACAGACAGCAGAGTAAGTCACTGAGACACTGACAGCAGAGACCGTAAGTCATTAAGTGAGATGCAGACAGCAGTGAGAATAAGTCACTAAGTGAGATGTAGACTGCAGAGAGAATAAGTCACTAAGTGAGAGACAGACAGCAGAGTAACTCGCCGAGATACTGACAGCAGAGACCGTAAGCCATTAAGTGAGATGCAGACAGCAGAGAGAATAAGTCAATAAGTGAGAGACAGACAGCAGAGTAAGTCACTGAGACTGACAGCAGAGAGTGTAAGTCACAGAGAACAGAGAGAATAAGTCACTAAGTCAGACACAGCAGAGAGTAAGTCATTAAGTGAGACACTGACAGCAGAGAGCTTAAATCAATGTGAGATGTAGACTGCAGAGAGCGCAAGTCCCTAAGTGAGATGCCGATTGCACAGGGTAAATGAGCTGTGAAAATGGTGAAACAGACTGCATAAAAACTACTGCAGAGAGAGTGAGACATAGACTGAACTAACGATTATGTCTTCAGCATGCATGGTTGAAATACTACCTCTAGTGGCATTGAACAATACTCATTCACTTATTTCAGCTCACTAGTAAGAATATTTCACCCATTGTGTACTAGAACATGTATTTCTGTCGCTAGTTGGCCAGTGAAGTGACAACGGTCAGGTCTCCGCTGCTGGAGTTGCTTGAAGCAGAGAAACAGAAAGTGGCAGAGAACCTGGAGAAAGTGAAACTGAAGCGGACCGAGATGATGACACCGTCCCAGCGACAGCGGGTGCCGGAAGCCATGACGACACGCACAGACCTCTACAAGGTGGCGCTGCTACTGAGGGAGGCCAACAAGATTAGTCAGCATCTGAAGAAAAATACGGTCGGTATCTTGTGTAGAGTGCTGTTCATGTTATATACTGCCAGTATATCGTGTAGAGTGCTGTCAATTATTATGTTGAAAGTCAGTATTATTTTCAGGGGAGGAATTATTTTACTGGTGGTGGGCACTCTTGTACGAAACTGCGTAACTCCATAAGGTTGGAGTTACTGTTACCTTAGAGTTATGCAGTTTCACACAGGAGAGCTTTGGACTATGGATTGAGAACTGAGGTTTTGGGGTGGGTTTAATAGCTTTGAATGGTTGACAGAGCTCTGGCACTCGCAAAGGCATTTAACCCTCTCCATGCTGGAGGCAACCAGAGATGCCATAAAGAGCAGTGCTTGTGTCTATTCCAGCAGGGAGAGGGTTAAATGATATCAGATACATCGCTTACTTTGTCTTTTGTCTTGCTTGTGAGTGTTCACACATGTTTACAAGTGTTTCACAAACTATTGCTGTTATTGAACGACTTCTTGGCTTGTCCACCCTAGACACATGCTTGCAGGTTATAGATGCACCAATCTCATTCTATCTGAATTGATCTGGTTCTTGTAGAATACAAACTCGTAGGTGCCAAATAAAAGCAGCCTGTTGCCTTCCTTGTCACCGTTGACCTGTAAATTGCTTTGTATAATAAGCTTTAATATCTTTCACCATTACATACCGTACTTATTAACTCAATTATATTCATTTCTAATAATTCCATTTCATTGATAGTTGGTATATCATTCTCTGTATTCAATCATATATTTCAGTTTTAATTAAACCTTTTTGGCATTTTTTTCATGCTGCATATCATTGTAACCCATTTATTGCATAATTAAATAATTCATTGTCGCGTATGGATTCCCGCTGAAACGAAACAGTAATTCACTCACTCACACAGGTCATAGATGCTTCAGATGTCCTCCCATTAAAAAGCAACAACACTATGCCACAACATTTGCAAGTAAACAAGTAGTTCGTCAATGACTCTGTTCTAGATGCAGGGATGAGTATCTTCCTCAAATCCGCGTATTTCGAGGCTCCAGGGTCGATCTCATAAACATGGCCGTGACCTGTGACCCATGGATCCCGGCTGTTTCAGCTGAGAACACAATTTCCCATTCTCATCCCTGGTGATTAGACGGGCATGTTTTTCCATAGTTCATGACCTTACTGAGAGTGACATGTCATAACCTTACCAAGAGTGACATTTCATTACCTTACCAAGAGTCATGTGTCACGACCTTACCGAGAGTCACATGTCATGACCTTACCAAGAGTGACATGTCATTACCTTACTAAGAGTGATGTGTCATGACCTTAACGGGAGTGACGTGTCATGACCTGTCATGACCTGTCATGTTGACCACTTCTGCTGCAGACATTCAGTCGTGAGGATGTCCTGGAAGAGGACACGGTCAAGCCACTGATCAAAGTTACCAACACCAAGCACAACATATGCACGTACTGGGTCCTGGGCAAATTTGAGGAGAAAGTCCTGCAGATGAGAGATCTTTACCAGGTGAGTGTTTTAGGAAAATGTAATCACTGTGCAACAAAGTGTATAAGTGGATACATTACAAGAGTCAGTTCAATACTTTGGGGCGTGATACTCCCCAAGAGGGGAAACAAATATCTACCAAATAATTTGTTTAAAAAAATAAATTCATTTTAAATGAAAAAAAGAAAAAGTATCTACTGGAACTGGAAGCAGCTATGATTGTATACTCCCCAGGAAGTTCAGAACAAGTAAAGGAACAGTCCATTCACGGCGGAACTAAAATTTGCTTGCTTTTGGCATTCATTATGCATAGACTTATGAGCTATCAACATGCTATTAATATCTATTATTCTTATTAACATTATTATTATTATTATTATTATTACGGTTACAGAATGAGGGAGAGAGTTCAGCAGACGATGACGAGGTATTCCACGACCCGGGAGATAACTGGGAGAGAGATGGCCACGTGTCTACAGGAGCTGCTGTAGACTCGCCAGGAGTGTGCGTCTTGTTTACCAGAGTTGTCCCCTCATATCTGATACATGTGTGTCCTTGTGCCAGTTGTGTGTACATGTGTGTCCTGTGTGCATACGTCTGTGTAATTGTGTGTTCACCAGTATGTTGTGCACGTGCATTTGCTTAGGTGCATGTCTATGTGTGTACACATGTAACTGCTGCATTTGTCTGTGTTTCCAAAAATTTCATATAACCCTGCATCAACTTTTATCAGTGCACAGAGCACTGTGTAATGGTGGATGGTGCACTCTGCAAATACATATATTATTATTGTTGTGTGTGTGTGTGTGTGTGAGAGAGAGAGAGAGAGTGTGTGTGTGTGTGAGAGAGAGAGTGTGTGTGTGAGAGAGAGAGTGTGTGTGAGCGTGTGTGTGAGAGAGAGTGTGTGTGTGAGAGAGAGTGTGTGTGTGTGAGAGAGAGTGTGTGTGTGTGAGTGTGTGTGTGTGAGAGAGAGAGAGAGAGATAGTGTGAGTGTGTGTGTGAGAGAGAGAGAGTGTGTGTGAGAGAGAGAGAGTGTGTGTGTGTGTGAGAGAGAGTGTGTGTGTGTGTGAGTGTGTGTGAGAGAGAGAGAAATAGTATGTGTGTGTGAGAGAGAGAGTGTGTGTGTGTGTGTGTGTGTGCATGCATGTGGTTGTGTTTTAATTAGTCAGACATTTAACAGCTAATATCTAGGGGTGCCGGTGGTAGCGCACTAGTAGAACATCGGACTTCAGAGTCAAATGTTCCAGGTTCAAATCCTGCCCCGGTAGCCCAGCATCAATGTCCACGAAAGTTACATTTCTGACACGATATTGATAAGATGTTCTGTCTGTAGTGTGGCAATGCAGTTATCGTCCTTGGTCTTGTCAGTACCAGCCGGTGCTTGCAGGTTTACTGCAACATTCAGCGCTACAGATGCTGTGGGTTTCCTCCTGCCCTCAACTGACAAGCTGTAATATAAGTGAAAGAATCTTGAAAGTGGATCTAAACCCCATTTCAAAACAACAACAAAAACAAACAAAAAAACCCAGCTAATATCTGCTTATTACCATAATTTGTGTCCACCTATTGTAAAATATTCACTATTACATTATTCGGCAATGTTGGACATACAGGACTAACTGTTCATTTCTGTCCCTCCAGAGCTGGCTACTATCGCAGTCCGCTGTCCTCCTGCAGGTCTTCAAGACTCAGTTCTAGTAGCCTGACGTACAGGAGATGTAAGTAGCACATCACTAGTAGTAGCAGTAGTAGTAGCTTACGAGAGAGATTTAAATAAAATTGAAAAAATACCAGCAGCTTTCAAAGTTCCTGGTCCTTCACCAAAATCTGGATACGACCGACCGACATATACTGTAAATCAGGAAATTAATGCGTCCCTAATTTAATGCGACCTCAAGAATTTAGACATAAATGCGACAACA
>JAUTBT010084032.1:0-12625 GCA_032361225.1 Lepetodrilus schrolli | reverse complement strand
ATCTAATATCTATAACAAGGGAGGACACTTGATGGTCCCTCAACACTCGACTGAAAATTTCAATGTGCATATCTATTGTATTTTCGAGCTCTGTAGTTGTCTCAATGGTACCATTTCATGCTCCTCGTGGGAGCAGTTCTTATCATAAATACCGCTGAATTAAATCGTACCTCTGATAACCATGAACCAAGTTATTAAAATTTACGAAAATATGCAATAAATAACCCTACTTGCCGAGACGGAAATTCAAGGACTCAATGCACGTTCTCTCAAAGCATCGCCGTCTACTAGACATCGTCTTTTGAATGAACTGTTTCGAATGCACTGTCAGAGTACAATGTCTAGCTTTGAGAGGGGATACCAAATTTAATATCCTAACGTCTGTGCATATATTTATAAGGTTTTAAAGCTTAACATGTTAACATGCTCTTGAAATGAGTCCATGGTCATCGAATTCAGGACACAGTTTGGTCCCATATTATTCAAACATAGTTGTAGATCTTCTTTTTCAATCAAAACTATGTTAATAGTTCGTTTATATGTAGAATACAATACAAAAGCCTGTTTATGTATTTTAATGTTCCCGCTTTTCGCTTGTCAATAACAATTACATAACTATAGTGCCATGCATTGATAGCAATCCATCGCAGGACTTCCGGACGGAGGATCCGTAAAAATTACGGGGCCTCATTCATGTCCGAGGGACTATCTGACACTTCGGAAGTAGCTCGAGGAGGGCCGAATGCGTTAGTTTCAATCCGGTATTCGTCCCTCGGATCACTTCGGTTGGATGGCCACATACAATGAATAGTATACTGAAATGCTATGTCACATGGCGACGTCATCAGAGGCCATCGATTACACAGCTTGCGAATCCATCATTTGTGAAGTCATGTGTCTGGTGCTTGTCGCCATTTCTGTGGTTCGCGTTATCTGATGACGTACGTCTGATATCAGCTGTACCCATCAGTGCCTGCTATTGTCGTGTGATCGGCCGAGATAATGATTTATAATCCAATATCTCCACACATTGAGACGCACCTGTACATACGTTGTCCTGTTATGTGTTATAGACAAAGAAACAGTTATATATTCCGGTCATTCAAATCCAAATATGACGTCATTCGCCCGTACTGAGATCCCCCGCTTGGCGCTCAGCATTAAAGGGGTAAAGCAAGGACTAGCCGGCTCGGAGTCAGTATACTGTGTTTGAGTAGGGTATTCATTTTCTATCTCCGGCATGATATAAATGGTGGAAATCCAGACTAGTACAAGCAGTACATATGCATGCAAGCCATGATGTGTGAAACAAATCTTGAAAGTGGCTTTAAACCCCAAGTCAACCAACCAACTGAGAGCGGCCTCAAAGACCTCTAGACCTGGATGCATTACAACATGCTGAAGCTGAATTCTGACAAGGCTGAAGTGATGATCTTCACTTCAAAACACAACTCGAAAGATCTTAACTCCATATCAGTTACAGTGAGTGATGCTGCCATTACTTCCGTACGATGTGTGAGAAATCTTGGTGATGTTCGATGCTACTATGATAATAGAGCAACACGTGAATGCAATATTTCGATCAAGTGATGCTCAACTACGGTAGATCGGTCGAATCAGGCGGTATCTGACCAGTGATGCCACAAAAACGCTGGTGAAGAATGGACTTGTGACGTCATGAATAGACATGGATTACTACACGGTCTGCCTAACACCTTGCTCAGCAGACGACAACGCACGCATTGTGGCGAGGACATCACGCCACAGTTACATATCACCAGTATTAGCGGAACTCCACAGGATGTCTGTTCACTGTAGGATACAGTACAAGCTCCTGGCTCCAGTGGCACGACGCTCTTGTAGCGCTACAATAGCAAGTCCAATGGTAGAGTCTCCTACAATTGGAATTGGGTTGCACGAAGCTATCTTGTAACAGCAGTCGTATGTCCCTACAACTATTGTATCCTCCAAGAGCGTCGTGCAACTGGACTCTGGTCTATACTGTCAACGCCTTGAACGATCGTTCCCCACTGTACATCTCGGACATGCTAGAATCGTACACGCCAAGTAGAACATTACTATTAAAGAAGTCATTATGATTGAAAACACTACATTAGTATGGCAACGTATACTTTAGTTCTGCTGCACCGATCACTTCCAATTAACACCAGGGAGGCTGAAACAAGATATACTTTCAAATTTTGCTAAAGACTCATATATTTATAATCCCCTTTGTTAATAGCTAGTAACATTTTATTATACAAAATATACGACGATTCTAACGATTTGATTGGTTGAGAGATGTCCTGCAAACGCTCCTACGCCGTTTGTTCGTAGTTAAAATGTGTGACCTCATGATCACTGTAACGGCATGGCGGCCGCGCTAGACTCGCACTTTAGAAATACATTCTGTATGGATATTCGCAAGTTCGTTTTGTTAAAAGATAAATTCGTTACCAGCGTTATTTCCGGGGCATCCGGATTTTTACAAGCCGAAATTTCTCATACATACTGCTGGTATACGAGAACTCTTGGCTTGTAAAAACCATTATACTTCATGTCTGCATGCTTATTTCCGAAGGAACGGGTTGTTGTCACATTGTATTTGATGAAATTCGTAACCGATCGCGCTCATCAACCGACGCAATCTTGCTTCCTTGTTCTCCTAAACTTACTTGAATTTCATTCTTATTACTGGTTATTTCATGGTGTATTGGTAAGATTTTAATAAATACTATATTATTTAATATGTATGCACATTGAAATTTGGCAAAACATTCGGCAAAATTAAGCATATCTTTTAGAAACAAATGGCAAAACCAGAGTAAATAATGTCCATATTCAATTTTCACTTACATGATAAATAGAGATTATCTCTAAATGCAGGATATAGACAATATCTAAAGACA
Source organism: Lepetodrilus schrolli (assembly GCA_032361225.1). Classification (NCBI taxonomy): domain Eukaryota; kingdom Metazoa; phylum Mollusca; class Gastropoda; order Lepetellida; family Lepetodrilidae; genus Lepetodrilus; species Lepetodrilus schrolli. The sequence continues at coordinate 9,716 of JAUTBT010084032.1, read as the reverse complement.
CTCGGTTAATAATAACTATTTATCCAAAATATGTGACGATTCTAGCCATTTAATCGGTTGAGAGGTGTTCGCGAAAGCTCGTACTCCCTTGGCCGAGATTACGAAAAACTAATTTTTCTCAACTCAGAATTGTACTCAATTCCTTGAGTACGTACTCACTTGAGTTTTTTGCCAAGTTGGTCATAAGTTTTTTCGGGGTCATAAGTGGCATTTTGGAACTCTTTAGAGACGTTGAGGTAAGAAAGGTATACAGACTGGTTCAATGCATATGCTACGCACGCTCGTTGTGCAACATTGGCAGGCAACTAGTCCTTCGTCTGCTACTGCCGATAGACGTTGATCACCGTATCCGAGTGCTGTTTTATATTGACGTATGTAATACCTAGTACACTTCAATACGTCATATGCTATCTGTTTCACAATAGAAGACCCTGAGGGAATTGTTAGACTTGAGCATTTATTCAATTTTCGCTTACAATTGATTTTGTAAATACAAAATGGCGACCGCGAATCGTGATCAACACGAGCGACAGGGCTTATTGTTTTTAATAAATAATCACAATGTGTTTAGTGATGTAGAGTGTTGCTTCATGTTTAATATAAAAACAGTTCATAGATTCAGTAATTCATCTTTCAAATTTAAATTGTTGTGATGGATTCTCTACTGCTGAGTTTGTGAATCAAGTATGATCATGAGCAATCTTCACTGAGTACGATTTTCATGCTCAACTGAGTACGTACTCGGACTCAAAAGTTTCGTAATTTCAAACTTCTGAGTTGAGTATGGACTTGAGCATGAAAACGTACTAAAAAATGTTTCGTATTCTCTGGGCCTGGTTTGGCCGTAGTTAAAAGTTGTGACGTCATGACGCCCGCCTTCGACTCGCACGTTAGAAATACATTTTGCAGGTATATACTCGCGTTCGCTTTCCTAAACGTATGTAGATCTATTACCATTTGGGATAAATTCGTTACCAGCGTGATTTGCGGAGCATGAGATTTTACAAGCAGAAACTTCTCGTATACCCCGAGACCGAAAATAAATACGGCTGAGATGTCATTTCAAACATATGTTAATACTGTCCTTTCTAAAAGAAGGTTATATGTTAAATTTATTTGTCGTTTTTGCTACGAAAATCAGTGTGGTTGTTGACAGTGATACAACATTTAACAATTGTGCTTGAAGGTTAAAGTACCAATGACGAAATGACCCCTGGCATGCCTCTACCTTCCAAGACTGGCAAGTTCTTTCAGTGATGCCATTGGTGAAAGCCACACGTGTACTACTATACATACTGAGTATCAACCATTCCAAGTTTGATAGACTAGGTGCTTCTGTATTCACTTCAATAAACGATTTCAATGCAATACTCTCATGTTGTAAAGAAAAAAGAAGCAAACTCTAATCCTTGGAAACTGAAAGTGTGACATTGCAAGCTGTAATATTGCAAGCGCAAGTTTAATACAATATACAGAAAACAACGAGACAAAAGTTCAGTTACAAGGAAAATGTATATTAGCTGAACATGTCAAGAACATGTAAAGGTCTAAAGGTTATTATCATCGATTTTCACATAATAATGACAACAAATACAAACAGTTTCATCGAGTCACTAAATATAAACGAAACAAGGCAAATTTATATGTTTCCCCTTTATACACTGAGTGGTATAAATATAGATATGTGAATATATGCCTTTAATTCACCTGATGCATATATGTGTGCATGTCACACACACACACACACACACACACACACACACACACACACACACACAAAACACACACACACACACACACATATATACACAAACGCACGCGCGCACACACACTCATCACATACAAACACAAAGCACAATCACATACACAAACGCACGCGCACACACACACACACACACTACTCACATACAAACAAAAACACACAAGCACATACAGAGAACACACATACACACACACACATAGACACATACAGACACGTATACACACACACATACACACACAAACACACACACACGTACACAAACACATACAACACACATACCCAGACATATTCACATGAACATAGGAACATACACACACACACACATTTATAGACACCCACATACTCACACACATATGCACAATATACACAGACACACACACACGTGCACAACAGACACAGACAGAGACACACACATATATACTCACATATACACACACATACGCACACGCATATATAGGCCAATATACACATAGACACAATCCCACACATGCACATACACACATATACATACACGCACATGCACACAGACACACACACACACACACACACACACACACACAGACAACACGTACACACCCAGAGACAGAAATAAACATACAACGACATACATGGACAGAAACATAGATACTTATATAGACACACACATCCATACACATACACACATACACAGACATATATACACACATACATCCATACACATACACACACATCCATACATATACACACACATCCATACACACACACAGACAGACATACACATACACACACATCCATACACATACACACACAGAGACAGACATACACACACACATCAATACACATACACACACATCCATACATATACACACACATCCATACACATACATACACACACACAGAAATGCACACACACACACATCCATACAAACAGACACAGCCCAACACACAGAGACACTCACAGAGAGACACACATTCACACATACACACATGCACAGACCCACATACACTTAGAGACATACACACACACTCACATACACACACGCAAAGACACATACATACATACACATAGACACGCACACAGACACACATGAACAAAATGATACCACTCTTGGATGTTCTATGGTGGTGCTGTGGAGCGTGGTGGGCCCTCGATCTATCGTGCAAGCAAAAATATGACGAAAAACTACTTTTATTGGCGGCCATTTTGAATAATGGCGGAAATACGCAGTGCAACGCAACGTTTTTCTTGGTAGCATGTAAAATATCAATGATGGAAGTCCCCTGAACAAAATGATGGCACGCATGGAGGTTCTGAGGTGGTGCTGTGATGCATGGTGGACATTAAATCTACCCTGTAAACAAAAGTATGACGAAAAACGGTAGACCCTCCCAGCCCATATATGATATGGAGACCGTATTAAATTGAATATTATTTAATATATTCCATTCCAAATTTATTGATGATGCAATGGATATGGGCAGCATTGTGTGTAATATAATAAAGACATACTGAATTACCAGACTTTAGTTGTGTGATATGTCTGTTTGTCAAGTTCAGTATGAGAACCATTGCTCTCGCTGTTCTGATGCTTGTGGCGGTTTTGGTGTTGATAGAAGGATACAGGCGAGTAGACGTTTCACACAGTTGATTTATTTCTTGGAGGATTCGACATTTAGCATTTATTTAAGAAATTACCGTCATTTTATGGTTGTTCACTGAAGTATGAACGATTTGAAAGTGCGGATTAAACTCGCTACGACGTTATCACCAGAATTTAACCTGAACTTTCAAACTCGTAGACTCGGTTTTATGTAGAACATTTTCATGATAAATATGATCGGGAAGGAACAGTTACTAAAGGGACATGAAGGTAGGAGTTCGTGAGAGGTACTAGTCATGTTCTGAATATTAAAATGCATATTCTATTAGCTGTTTGTCGATGGACAAACTTCTGCTACGATGACGCGGATATTAATGTCATGACATGATATTAATGTGATAATCTGATACTGGAAGAATGTAGCTATCACTTTCACAAAATCACCGTTCAACATTGAGGATGAATTACTAGTACTACACAAACTAGCACTAATTTGGATGTTACATTTATTGATTATTGGCTAAATGATGGTGTGTATTATATTCGCTTTACTGCATTTTGAAAAAAATGTGGCGCCTACAAATTAGCACGCTCGCTTAAAAATCAACAAGCCTTTTGGCAACAATAATATTTCCGGTCGAGCAGTTTAGTCGTTGAAATAAAAGTAATAACATAAACACAAAACGTATAATGACATTGTATTTAGATTATTTCCAGTGAAATAAATGTATGAATGTCAAAACTAGCTCATTATAAAGCGTGTGCTATATCGTGTATTCCAGCGAATGAATTCTATGTATACCATTGTTTGGGAACTAGGCAAACAATTATATTCGTATATATTCCACTAAATTTCAGAGGCTAATGAGAAATTCTCGATTTACCTGCAAATAGGAATGGCAAAGACGTTAAAATGCCCATCTTGCCAAAAATGTTTTTAAAAACCCCTACAAAATTATAAAAATCTAAAAGATTGCTAGGAAAGGTATTTTATAAAGGCTATTGTACATCGTGTTGTTCATATTGGTTGGCCGTTGCCATGCCAGTATTATAATTATACGTGGTCTTGACTTAGTTTATGTGCATTTTGTGGATATTTTGTTGAATTAATAGTCTATTACCTTTTAGGATCAGCTATGTAAAAATAATGTATAGAGCGGCTACATGCAAAGGGTGGTGGGATTGGAGACTGTGCCGACCGGCATACTATTATAACAAACGAGCCTTTCACACATGTGGTAAGTAAAACAGAAGATTATTACAAACATTTGAGAATCGCCATTTGTTCATTAATTATGGCCGGCTCCGTGGTATAAGGGTTAGAGCGTCGGCACGGAGTCCGGAAGGTCGCGTCATACCAAAAGACGTTAAAATATGGTACTTGTTGTTCCCCTGCTTAGCGGTCAGCATTAAAGAGGTAAAGCAAGGACTGGTCGGCTCGGAGTCAGTATACTGTGTCACGTATCAACTCAGTATACTGTGTCTGAGTGGGGTATTCATGTTCTATCTGTAAAAACTGGTGGAAATCCAGACGAGTCCAAGCAGTACATATGCATGCAAGCCATGATGTGGAAAAAAACACCATCATTAACTATTATGTTCATGAATTGTACTATCAATAATTGTTTAGAATCTTAATCTCTGCTACAATGGAATAGCTCCAGCCTACTGTCAGAGCTGATGTGCCATACAAGTATTCTTCAGCCAGGAACCTGCGCTCAAACGACTCCTCTTACTCCTATACCACAACTGAAGACTTTTGGACACAGATCTTTAAAATTCACTGCTGCCTGTCTGTGGAATCTCTAGAGCTTAAACTATCTTCATCAGTATATGCTTTCAAATCAGGCCTCAAAACCTATTTATTCACAAAATATTATCAATAACGTTGTTTTGTAGCTCTATAACAATCACCGAGTTAATGGAATTTGGCGCATTATATATAGATTTATTATTATTATTAGTAGTAGTAGTAGTAGTAGTAGTAGTAGTAGTAGTAGTAGTAGTAGTAGTAGTAGTATTTATCTACAATTTCATCAACTGAAATATTCATAATTGTTAAGTTTAACTTCTATTAACACAATTTCCCTCAATATCTACAGTATTTTATGTTTTCTGCACTATGTACAAAAATAGCGCTCTCTTTGTTTTCATTGAGATCGCTTCAAAATGTAAAATATACAGCAAAAACAGTGTAAATAATGTCCATATTCAACTTTCTATTAGACGATAAATATAGATTAATACACTCGCTAGTGTGTCATATTGATTTTACGACACGAGTGATTCCAAAGTCAATATTTTCCGAGCATGAGCGAGGATTTTACGACACGAGTGATTCCAAAGTAAATATTTTCCGAGCATGCGCGAGGAAAATATTAATTTGGAATCACGAGGGTCGTAAAATCAATATGACACACTAGCGAGTGTGTTAATTTGTCCAACAACTTTTGAACGGAAATTTATTAAACTCATATAGGGAGTGTCGGATGAATACATCCCACCACCGCCCCGACCGTACTAGCCAATCACGATGACAGGTGTTGGAGATTATGATGCAAGCCATGTAACAAGCCAATGAAAATCGTTCCAGGTGTTATACACTACTGTGCAAGATATGATATTTATGTCATGAGTTATCGTGAACCATATGTTGGATAAACTTTACTATTCAATATACGTGGTGGATATCTACTGTGTAATAACGATTCGATAATCAACAGTGTTGATTACGTCTTTTGGATTTTCTAAACTCTGATTGGTTGAAACAAGGACTACTTTCACCATAGTTCCCACGCGCAAAGGCTTCAACGAATCTATTTCTTAACGCAAAATCACGTATTATCTTCTAAATGGCAAATTCAAAGGATAACTTTTTTGGCAGTTGGAATATTCGTAAAACAAGATGTGAACAATATTGATGTCACAGGCGGATGAATACGCAACAGCTCATTAGGGTCGCCCTCTTCATGAAGCTTTTTGTGGACAGTTTTCAATGGTTTATTAAATTAAAATGAGTATATTGAATAATTAGAATAATCCACTCGATACGAGTGATTACGGAAAATGTGTTCCTCGTGAAATTAATGTTAAAAGTTTCTCGCTAGAACAGTAATTTCACTCGGGGTTTCACTCGTGGGTTATTCACTAAATATCAACTATTGCAGTTATTACATGGTGGTATCTGCATCTGACATGTACTAATGATGCACAGTTCACGTATCAACTCCATCTGTTGTCTCTATGTGTACAGTTGACGGAGGCTGGAACACTCTGACATGGACGGTGTATCCTTGTACAAAGACCTGCGGTGGAGGATACATGCTGTTCGTCAGACACAGAGTCTGTAATAAGCCTTACCCTGGAACACATTGTGGCAAGATTTGTACCGGAGAGAGCGACGAACGCGTAGAACGGAAATGCAACTATGAACAATGTCCGTGATAACTGATAATATACTAGTATGCCATTTATTATCATGATTATAGGCATACTACATACTCATTGCATATGTTGTTTTTTTATCTAATATGTGCTACTCCACAGCTGCTTAATTATGTTTAGTATGCTTCAGCATATAGTATTAGATTTGAAATAAACTGTGGGTTAATTTCATTCAGCTGGTATCTGTAATCTTTTTTACCAATACATTAACGTAACTTTATAATTGTATTGGCTTTAATACCACATCAAGTTTTATTGAAAATTAAATTCATGTGTCACATGAGAGAATAATCAGTAGTGGTAGAGGTGAAGGCGACTTCTTTGGGTAACACAATAAATACAAGCAATAATTAAATAGTTTAGATAAATGCAATAATCCTGATTGATTTCTATTGGAAAAGCTTACTAATTGTATTAGAGGTATAGGATTTATTTTTCAGTCCACGTAACTGTGCTGAACAATCACAACATCGAATTATTATTCTATCATTTATATAAATTAAATGGTGTAAATTACAGTAAATGCATCTAACCTTGCTATTTAAGCATACAGTAAACCCGTACTAATGTATGTTTCAGGTATAATTTTTCCAAAGATAGATGCTACTACATGTTGACGGATGATTATCTGTATTCATACTATACGATTTTATCAGGAATCTATTCACTATTGTGGCTATCAAATGTGGAAAACGACAATATATTATTTTAATTACATAGACTTATATAGCCACATATGTAATTTCTACAATTATTGTACACATCAAGACTATAGAAGTATATGTACACAAATCAGTACATTTTGTCCTGGTATAAAATAAATATCACATTATATCAAAGATTTACTTGTCTTGATTTACCAATGGCCATTACACTAATAAAATCATTAGTGCTATGAACGAAGGGTACCTTTATATACCCTACAACTATTTTCGCAAACCTACCTGAAGAATATGTGTTACATTGTTACTATACTTAAAGTAATTATCATTTCATTTTAGTGGATCCATGTGGATCAAAATTTAACTATATTTCATTGCATATGTGCCAAATGTGTGTAATTCTGTTTCACCCATAAGTAACTGGTGGATTGGATGAATGACACAAGTCTCAGCGACACGTGCATTAGTGAGCATGCCTCACTGACACGTACATTAGTGACGCATGTCTCAGTGACACGTACATTAGTGACGCATGCCTCACTGACACGTACATTAGTGACGCATGTCTCAGTGACACGTGCATTAGTGACGCATATCTCAGTGGTATAGGACATCAGACACACAGGTATGTGCATGTTATAAATTGAAAATACCTGTAGTTAAATTTATTTGTTATCTTTCTATCGACACGTAAACATATCCTTAAGGATTAAGTTATTCATTGGCTTATATTTGCCACAACATCAGCTGAAAGCTCCGTTCTGTTATCTCAAAGGTGAGATCCCGTATTTGAATAGATGAAACACGTAAATTACTAAAACTTGGAGTCATGACCTGGCTGGCCCCCGTTTCACAACGGCCTCCTAACTATTTAGGATCTCCTAAACCAGTCCTAAGTGTTGTCACCTCGTAACAAGTGTTTCACGACGACGTCACAAGTATTATCCCTTCTTAAATCGGCATCTAACTTAGGAGGTGATAAACTGGGTCCTAAAGCTCCTAAATTTGTATTAACATACATTGCCTGCATTCCCTGTATTGTTATTAAAATATCATGAATTCAACAGTTCCATACTTCCTTTTCCTATTGTGACGTCATGATAGTTTTGTAACTATTAAATGTTGACTACAAGCTGCACTTCATGCGTCATGTTATACCATTAAACCAGATTAACATTTCGAGAACGCTTGCATGTCTATACAGTAACAGATGCTGGAAACTAAAGTCGTAGATCGTTGACATTCGATGCCACTGATCCGGAATTCGAACCCATACCGGAAGTCAGGTTTCCACGTCTCTAAAAGTTGCCTTTCTGATACGGTCATGATAGCATACGATAGAAGAACTTAGATTTGAACACCGTCCTTAGTTCGTCAATGCCATGCAGCCGATTCTCGCAGGTTTACTGCAACACTGCCTTTCAGGTTTCCGTAAACGACCGAGTACCTACCCTTCCGCTCCAGATCTTCCGGAACTCGCAATATTCCGAACAAACGCATTGTTCCAAACATTATCAAACAAAAGATTCCTGTCCAGGCAGCGATAGCAACCACACCAGTAAATTGCCAGGCAAGACTCTGGGGAAAAAACCCACACAAAAACAATAGATTGTATTACATACGTGCATTTCTATTGACGAGACTGATATGGTTGGGTTACAATTATAATGTTATTTCTTTTCTTTATTATATCGGGATTTCACTACCTGTAACGTTGGATGGGTTGTTCAATTATAATGGTTCTTGTCACCGACATTGGTGGAAATCTGTTTCTGTTATTTTTTGTCACACAATGTAAAAATATATTATGTATAAACATATTATTATTGTTATTATTATTATTATTATATTTATCTGATTTTATCTCACCATTCCTGATTTCCAGTTCCAGGCAAATAAAATTCCTTCTTCTTTCTTCAGGAATGCCACGGCAATAACGCCCCACATGCCGCCTCCAAAATGAACTGGAACGAAATCAATCATTATATTACTGTTTTCAAATGTCACCATTACCGTGGGCTTCATTGAAATGATCCCGATGTTAAGGAACTTCTTTAATTTGTCCAAATGTCTTCATGCCTTATTGTGCAATCCGATCCCAAACCAATCCCTCCACCTGCACGCGCGCATCGTGCATGACGTCTTGTGGAAGTGACGTCAGAAAACATAGTCCTCTATTAGATGGGCTGTAGCTTGCTTGCAAGTACAGTTTTTGCAGATTTTTGCAGGTGGAATGGCAGATGAGACTACATAGTATCTGTAGGAAAG
>JAUTBT010084031.1:0-12625 GCA_032361225.1 Lepetodrilus schrolli | reverse complement strand
AGACAGACAGACAGACAGACAGACAGACAGACAGACAGACAGACAGACAGACAGACAGACAGACAGACAGAGAGAGAGAGAGAGAGAGAGAGAGAGAGAGAGAGAAATGTCCACAATGAATCTAAAATTACTAAAAATAAAATACCATCATATTTAGGATCGTATTTCATTTTTGTTAATGTTAAGACACTTTTTTTAAAAGATCCTGCATGCATGCACTTCGACTTTCATCTGAAGGTTGCAAGAAGTGCAGACAGTGTAATGTTGCCTTGAAAATCGTTCGTGGTTTTGTGAACCATACGAGAAAACAATAGGTTTTTATCATCATCTGATCATGACATTCTTCACAGTGAACAACGAAGGACTACATGTGTAGACGCAAGTTTGAGCTCGCGGAACCTTTAATAGTGATCCAATTATTCTATTGAAATAATCTATCAGTTGGAACTTTGGTGAATATTGCATAAGTGGCATAAGCTATTTTTGTAACAATGATCGGGTTCTAGCTGATGTTGCTAGACAACTGTCTAAATATATTAGTAAAGGAATATAATCGCAGGTTTCGATAATCGACATTATATCTGTGAAAGTAGACTTTGGATAATCGCTGGAAGATGTATTGTTCACTGAAAAGTTTAAACAAACAGTTTTCCCCAGAAATGAAATATTATTTTAGCAGCCAGAAATCATGTTCTAGAGATTGATTTTGTTGAAAGGTTGGCTGTATGCCTTCAAATAGGATGTCGCTATAAATGACATATCGATTGTTTTAGACTAAATTTGAGCAACCATAAAATGTATATACAGTATTTGGTTTTGTACCGCCAAACGTTTTCCTCGTTCTACCACATGTGGGGAAAATTCCATGGCACCCCTGAGAAGTAAGTTAATTTGAAATTATACAAATTATTTGTCACAACAGATATCCCAGTGAACCCGAATTATTGAACGGGTATAACGGGTATAACTAGTAATTCGAGGAATTCTAGAATAAAGAACCCGTATACAAACCAGATGTATATCGTTTCAGATAACAAATTCATTTTGATTGTATACAGTTTAACACTTTGTTTATGTCTGCAGCCACATTCACACAACGTTGTAATAACGTTGTATAACGCTGTATAGTATAACGTTACGTGTTTGCTGCACTGTTATACACGCGGACACCGGACGCGTCTTTATGTGTTCAGTTGTTTAACACATAGTGTTCAATCTCTGTATATCGATGTTCAATTTCTTAACATCAGTGTATACAATGTGTTTACGTGGAGATTTTGAACGGCCGTGGTCAAACTACGACAGTACAATACTTATTATATGCTATTATATATAATAGGGATATGATTTCAATAAATTCTACTTTTTGTCTGATGATATTAGTTAACCATGACATAGGCAACTCAAACTAACTCAGACTTTGAATTTGAAGTACATTTGTATATGTTATGTGTTCTCATTTGAATGTTATAGTGCAAGTGGTGAAAACATGAACATCTACATGTTCAAAGCATGTCAGGTTTAGAACTGCACAATCTGTGTTGGACATTAGTGTAATGCTATTATATCGCCAGTGTTCAACATTTGCGCCACAGTTTTATGGATTTGAACACTAATCGCCAACGCGTGTTCTAAATTGGAACATCGGTGTTAAATATTCCTGCCTGTTCAAACTTACCTCAATCCATCCCGTGATGCATTGGACTGAGTAGGCCGGAAGCAAAAGAAAGCGAGACGACCGCGAACATCTGATAACGTCAAGAGAACGTATATATATACCATCACCACTTTAATAAGTAAGGCATTTTCATTATATTTGTGTATAGGTTCGCGGTTATAATTAGATCATTTGGAATATTAGGCTTATAGTCAAATATACATACATTGAAATCACTAGTATTATCAACATTTCCTTCTCATGGCCACTGCCTTTCTACTACTACCATACCGCCATTAGCCCAACGCGTTAGCCCAACGTTCTCAAATACTTACGTTTGCCTAAAACTGACCTAAACTCAATGTACAAAACTATTTCCACTCTAGCAATATGACGTTTATATTAATACAAGAGTCTAAAAGTAAGCTTCTCTGCAATTGCTCTCCCGACATGCCAATTTTGGTAATGATTATATCACTAATAAATTGTAATAAGGTATAACAAAGCCATGCTGAAATCCTGGAAGATATATAGCTTTATCTTAAACTAGAGATCTATGATTATGTCTTGTGCAAGTCAGAATTGATCCAAAATTCCAGGCCACTTCTCTTCCTATTTTGACATTATTATTGCGATTCGTATATTCAGTTCAACGATCTTATAAATGGCATTGGACAAGTAAAACAAAAATAGTACATTAGTATTGCACATCTTAGGTATTGGATATGATTAAAACAATGTGAACATTGGATAAAGGAGTTGTGCAATATAAATAGTTAAATGTTACATTTTCAGCTGCTTTACGAATGTGCATGTCGGTTTGGAGATGAAAGGCTGAAAAACGTATCTAGTCGGCTGAAACAATTCCTTGGCACTGGCTACATGATGGTCAAACCATCTGGAGAGAATCCTGTATTCGATGAAGTACGTTTTTCTGTATATTATAACAAATACTCCGTGACTTGACCATACTCCATATGTGCACTATATTTATGTAATGTTTATCCGATTACCTGTATACAGTTGTATTAATGTTATGATCTATTCTGTTAAAGCACGACTGTGAGGCAATAATTCAAATTGGCTCAAATATGGAACAACAGACGACATTCGATCACGGGATCAAGGGGCACAAAGGGGCTCACTTTGCCCCACTGATTGTGGTGCTGGATGTGAGTATCTTTAATTAATCTGGAAAATTATCTCACATTAATTATTTAACACACGATACTGGCTTCCACATGAGATATGGCTTGTAAGAGATCACGCGATACCTACTAACTTATCGCTTTCCACCATTGTGATGTCATTTTTATCCATTGTGACGTCGTCATATAGTCCTAGTATTGCTATGAAGTCACAATGCAATTACAGAGGAGCTTAATTATATTCCTTATATTTCCCAAAGCTCGAACTCCGGGTCACTATACCGTCAAGCGCTCGCTTAGAGGGAAGGTGGTATTCCTAAAATTCACCCGAACACATTAATAAAGAATACTCTTTCTCCTTGTTCAATGGCTTAGAATGGTATTGTTTGGTAACTATATTATCCTCGTGTATGTTTATATCAAATACAATATCATTAAAATAGCATGCACGTTCCGTCATTAACGCCAGTGTTTTACTGAAGTAACTTATATTATACAGGACATCGAAGACTGCACAGTCCAAAAGATATTGGCAACAAAGACTAGGACACCGCAACATCTGAAAGTAATACGAAAGGCAAAGAAGGTGAAGGAGACTTTCATTTGCGGAGACGAGGTGACCATTCGGTGTGATGGGAGCAGTGTCACAAATGGACTACAGGAACTCTTGACACTGAATTACAACTTTGATATTGATTACCCGAAGTGCCATGCTATGAAAATAATAATAATAGTGCATTGCTAATGCGCTGGACTCCATGTGCAAAAACACATGCTCGAAGCGCAGACAAAGATAGTCACTTGGGATAGGATAAGCGGAAGAGATGAGTCTACAGAAGGGCTTTGAAAGAAGGGTAGTCTGAACAGGATCGAAGTTCTGTGGGAAGCTTGTTCCATTCCACGGCAGCGGTGTAAGAAAATGATCTCTGTCCATAGCGGCAGGACTTCACAGTAGGGATGTTCAAGAGGACTTGTGAAGCTGAGCGAAGTGATCTTGTTGGTGAGTAGAGCTGAAGAAGGTCGCAGAGATATCCTGGAGCTGAGCCTGCGATACATTGGTACGCGAGGCAGAGGGTCTTGTAGGTCACTCTTTGCTGGATTGGCAGCCATTGGAGATCTTTCAGCACAGGTGTTATGTGGTCGCTCCTGGGACATTGTGCTACAATCCTGGCTGTCGATTCCGACCCAATTATGAATTACTTTGATGATTAATTAAAATAGCTTGTAATCAAATTATAAATCATAAATTATGAACATAATCAAATACAATCATTATAACACTTTCTAATACAGGATTAGTATAAACAAATTAATTATTTGCAAATTAAATATTAAAACAATTTTGTAATTAATTCTCATTTAATGATAAGACAATGTTTGATGGTGGTGGTGGTGGTATGTGAACCTGACTCCATATTTATTCTTCATGTACCTTCTCAAATCATGAGCCCAAACAAAGTTTGAAACACTGTGGCGAACTGATTTATCAGTCACTAGGCCTTAACGGAGGAAAACAATTCAACTGATCTACAAGTCACTGGGTTTAAGGGGGGTGACATTTACAACTGATATATCAGTCATCAGGCCTTAAAGGATTAACTTGTGAAGCAAACTATATTTTCCACGTAAAAATGTGAACGGCAACATTTCGATTAAGTCAAGCAATATTATTTTAATGTATTTCTATAACCTCTTCGTTCCCTTATAAGGAGGAAATTTTATCAAAGTAATCTTCTTTTTTTTTTTTAAAGGTATCTAATTATTAGGAGGATAATATATAAATGTATAGGAATAATATGATTACCATAATAACGTGAGTACACTATGACACAAATACATTAAATTGATATCCTTATAGAAAAAATGGACAAAATAATTAATAAATAGCACTCACCCACTTCTTGGAACGATAACATCAGCAAGCCAAAGAAATATGTCAGAAATATATAATCCATGATTTAAGAAGTTTCTGGGGTCATATTTAGGGCGACTCGCCAGTCATAACCGAGTGGTATGCATATCACAACGTGTACACTGTCGTCATTGCTTCCACTGAATGGCGGTGTCTATTTACGCACGAGTCAGATCACAATAACATGTTGTGGCTCTTTGGCTGTCATAATCACACTAGAAGAACTCTAAAGACCTTTTACACGGCTATACGTTAATCTGAAGCACTATGCACGACACCAGCAGTTACTATGCGGGTTTCCGGTTTTCACTTGACAAACAAACACACAATGGATCAATGATGGGGCTGTGGGTCTTGCATACCAGTCGGAAAATAATTGCATAGAACCATCACTTATAGGTATTATTTAGTGATTCATAATAAATCTATGATCATATGGCTGGGCTGGCTTTATGGTCTCTGTTAGTTGCCAACAGTTACGAGTAAATCCAGAGAGAGGGTTAATGACCCCCAAGAATTAACCACTTTTGATGATTATGCTCCATCTCTCTCTCTAGACACGTGCGAACATACACTTGGTTATGTTACTTTAACCGATATTTATAACCATTTAGTTTCATTACAAGGGCATAATAGACATCGATATGCATTCATCAAGCCACTGACTGCATTCGAATATATGTCTAGCAATTATAAAGACCTAAGAACTTTGCAGCAGACGTCATGAGTGAGCTACAATAACGTATCAGAAAGGATAGCAACTGTCGGGCAAAATGAAATCCTCTGTACAGTGGGTTTGCCACCTAAATAGAACTGTCTCATTGTATAGATGTATATCGAATGTGGGTATTGCGGAGAATGAGTGATCGTGTTTTGATACCTAGTAACAATTCACGTAGACCTCTGGCAGGCAAGATTTCGACGCCGTTGCTCAATACGATTTGCATTACAACACTTTATCAATTCTCTGTTATTGAAAAGCACGATTTATGACATCGAAGGCGATGTATGTGTCATTGTTCAACTATGACCTTCCTGTGGCTAATGTAGATTGGCTTGGAAAAGTTCCATACGGGAACAAATTGAATGATCTTTTCACCGTCCTTGTATATCGACCATAACTATAAGAATAACTATGTAAATAAGCTCACAAATAAACACACTGTTGAAATAGTTATCCAACACAATGTACACGCAATGAATATATTAGTTCGCGTACACCGATCATGAATTGAACTTTGAATTACTTATACATGAGAGAATTCATTACTCAAAATTCGATTCGAATAGTAAATGGGTGCTTGTCAGAAATTAACTGATAGAATGATACATAGGATATTAACAGAAGTTAGTTTCTAGTTTATTATTTTGGATAGGGAAGGGGATTTAATATAAACGCGACATAACTGTATAGTATTATTACTAGTCACTTGACAACCCGTCTTTGACGTTTTTTTCATAATCGTGTACGTATTGCCTTTAGTCTACTTTTAATCAATGTCTGTTTTTCTCCTACGACTCTTGGAAGGAAACCCTTTGAAAAACATAATGCCACGTATAACTGCTTAATTAACTGCCTCGTGAATTAATCTCGGAGAGGGGAAGCTAATACAATTCGTATAGAAAGTCAATATACTCCATTCGGGGTACGACATGGGCGAGAGTATTCCAATAGCACCCCCCCCCCCCCCATTCGCTCATGGTTTATGCTGCTCGGACTTAGTAACGGATCATCTGGAGAATACAATATCTCTAAAGCGTTATTGCTTGTATAGCCATGTATATGGGTAGCGTATAAAAGCACACCCAAGCTGAAATGGAATATTAGTTATTCTAGAAGCCGTATGTGCTATAATTGTGTTTGTGAGAGATCAATATAATATAATGAAAATGTTATATATTAATATTAATATTATCGCAGTGTCCATATATACATTGTTTGAAGACACGTAGAACGGAATAAATTAGCCTTTATTTGTCTGGTAGTATAATCAAGAAGCAATTAATCTGTTATTTTGTACATTAATAAATTGGGATGATAATACTGTTGGACCGTCAAGTTCGTCATACCCCAGATCATGGCAGATGTTCCCACGTGACTTCAAACTCGTGTCCACATTGAGAATATTTAGAATTGAAATAATGTCATTGTTAGTGGCAGTATTTGTTTTACGTACATAGGGTTTCTTTAATAGTAAAATATAACGAATTAAAAAAAATATATTAGATTAGGAAATCTAGCCCAATTGTGTAGCACGTGTGCTTACTCGTTAAAGAACACACCGAGGCATAGGCAATTCACACACGCACACTTGTACACACACACACACAATCAATTGCCGTTATTGCAATTGTGTATGATGTCCTCCCACTTAGCTAAAAACCTTACTAAACTAATCTATTACAACATTGGGTTTTGGCTAGGTGGGAGTTTGGTGGTAAAGGATTAACTGTGATCAGTCTAATGTCTCTGTCAAGTCAAGTTTATTCGCTTGAACCACTCACAGTGGCATACAGCATATAATGTACATTTTCGTCACAAAATAATAGATAGTATAAAATATTTTGTATAAAAGAAACTATAGCAAAATATGGCGACTGTACAGGATGTTTCACATACATTTTATTCTTGCCTAAACAATTGAAAAATATGTGATATAAATTTACTTATTTTTTTAATTACTGATATTTTGTTAGAGTTTAATAATTGGTATAATTAAAAAAAGTTTGGTTTGTAGGAATAGTATTTAGATAAATAGCACTGTCTTTGGGCTTTTAGACTTTCACATTCGAACAAGTAGTGGAATTCGTCCCCTATACTATTTGTATTACAGTTTACAAATTAGATCAGAATAAGGGATATTATACCAACGGCCTGTCTCTGAGAGGAAGTGATGGTTGCATGTACGATATTTCAGTACAGGTATGGACATTTTAAAATTAAGTAGAATATACTGCTCAGATCCAAATATTGGCTTAATACAGTAATACAATTTACCTTTGGAGGACAGCTGATTGCCAAAATTGAAAATATTGGGTCTTTTAAGCACCGGTCTACTTCCGAGACAAGCCATTGTTTACATTCAAGTAATTGATTATTCCAGATATACGATAGACCACATTATGTTATAGGCTTATCAAATGTATTATGAACATAATTGTTCCCGTAGTCTGTCACACCTTGTTCTTACCGAAATACTCCTATTCTAAATAACCCCCTATAGCAGTTAAGCAAGTCTATATTATTGGAGAACTATTGTTCCCGTAAATATTCATCTTTCTAATCGAAAAACTATCAAAATTTAAAATATTAGATATTAGATACATTGTAGTCGTTATTACCAGTTAGTAGTGTACATGTACCTGCACGACAGTGGGTTATCAAACATTATATAAAAAATGGAGCATCTTCTGATGGTAATTTGTGGTCGGTTATATTTTCTAATAAGCATAGCAATATGAAACTGCAAACATGTCTAATACGATATGAGTAACTTAAAACTTTAATATTGAATATGTTCATGGCCTGTATTTGCTGTGCTATGTATACACTCAATAGGAGACAATTATTTCTCCTTATTTTCTATTTCTATGAGATGCTTACGATAAAACACACTCGAATAGTCGCGCAATTCCCCCAGATATAGCCACCTATTCAAACTTACGTTTTCCTGCCTTGTATGGAAAACACAAACTTTTGACAAAATTTCGTATTATGGTGCAATCGCCCGAACGCAGCTTGCACTGTTAGTAGGGAGGCGTGTTAAGCCAGTACAAGCCCTCAACAGTGTACCACGTGGTGCCCCGCCACGTGCTGCACGGGTGCACTGCAACACCCTCTTTCGAGACAACTGTATATCTCTCGTTCCGATTCCGTACAGCCTGTGGGGAAGGTGGGCGCGTGTGTGTGTTTTATCGTAAGTATCTCATAGAAAATAAGGAGAAATAATGTTCCTCTTTCTATTTCGATACTTACTTCTAAAACACACTCGGATGACTTCGACTCTCCTATGGAGGGGGGAGGCCCGAGAGCCTTCCTCTGGCGAGACATGATGTGCATATCTAGCATGGGGACTGTTTTGAACATGGGCATCTGTGATGGCCAACCTCCCCGAACATGATCTGTTTGCACACCGTTAACGACATGATGACGCAAAACGGAACAGCATACAATTTAACGACACACGTGTAAGCAGTATGAAAAACGAATTACAGTTTATAATTGAAAAGAATGAACGCTAATTTATCAATATAGAGACAGAGAAGGGGATAGCCAACCTAAGTTTACAGAGCAGATAGTTTTAAAATCTTATCTGAATGTTTGCTATTCCGGGGTGTACGACTCGCGTCCGAACGCAGTGGTAGCCATGCGAGAACGCGGGTGATGCGTGACGCCCGTGCAGCACGTGCACTGTAGAGAGCTTGTACTGGTTTAACACACCTCTCTAACAGTGCAAGCTGCGTTCGGGCAATTACACCTTAATAAGAAATCTTGCAAGTCAAAATTTAGTGTTTTTCATACAAAGCAGAAAAACGTAAGTTTGAATAGATGGCTATATCTGGGGGAATTGCGGGACTATTGGAGTGTGTTTTAGAAGTAAGTATCGAAATAGAAACTGTGTTATGTTATGCACCAAAAACCATAGCCACTGGTGCCATATGGTCAATATTGTTCAGACCAGGCGATAACCTGAAACCAGCTTCTACAAGGTACTATACTGAGAGTCGTAATACCAATTATCATAGTCGCTACTCGCAAGTTATGATCAGCTTAGAGGAGTATGGGCTAATGGAATACACTATGGACTCTATATAAAGATAATAGATTCCGTCTGTGGAAATCAAACGAAACACATGAATAGATCAAGAATTGATGCATTTATTTCTGGCTAATAATTCATCATAGACAAACGGAAACAATGTGCAAAAATAGTTTTACCGGAGAGGTGATATCACAGACACAAGTTAAAGGTGAGATAAACTAATTTGGGGGGAATGGTTAATCAACTCCCAGAAAATTATGAGATAATTAAAATGCAAAGGATATCTATATATCCCTAAAAGTTATCCATGACAGAATTTCAACCTTGGATCATGGGCACCAAATGCAATACCAGACGAGTTCATCACAAATTCTAATTTATTAACCAGCTATTCACAGGTCAAATATTGGGTAAGGGTTTCAAAGTAATTTATAAATCGATTAATAAAAATAACAAATAAAACATTTACAAATGCATGTACTTCAAAGTTTACTACTATCATGATGCATTAGATATAACAATGTGTTCACAGAACCACTGTGATCACTGTGATTGTGATCACTCACAGTAACTAGCCTTGCCGCGGCGGCATCTGTGCCAGTTGAATTGTCATCCAGGGTATCTCTTTTATCCACTATGAGACCATAGAGCTCTCGTAAGTGTACAATCCCCATGTATAAAAGATTGCTTTGAGAGCGCTATCTCGTAGTAGAGCTTTGTGAAACGGTACCCACGCAGGCTTCTTAATAGAACCTAAATTGCTTACCATTTTCTTCATACTGTTGGGAGCACTTCATTAAAACTATTGTCAAGTTCTCCCAGGCTTTCATTGTAACTTCCCGTACTAAAATTGAGATATTCATCAAACTTACATGTGTGTTAGCCATTTTGAATTATTTTTATAATAATTATAGTTCCGGCAACTAATTTTCTTATGCTGTGATTGTTCCGATTGTTCTTCTATGATCTAATGGAAATTTCCTGTATTGTTATTGCGATTAGACCACACTTTTAAAACCATTTCGACCAATCAAATTCAAGGAAATTAAAATATTATGGTACAATGGTAATTAGTAGGTGTTCTTTATTCAAAATATACTGTAATCCATATCAATCACGAACACAGAAACTCTATGGCGGGGGTGGGGGCAATTATTGGTACTGGGCTATAATAGGTTGCTAACCAGCATACATGTATATTCATTGAAAGACTTCATGTGATCAGATTGGTTGATATATCACACTATTAAATTTGTCCACATGGTCCATGTAAAAATATGCATGCAAATACTGACTTGAGTACACTTTCATAGAATTATAATGGTTTCAAATAAACATAAATAAATGCTATAGCTATTATGCAAATGTGTACCCCGAGTTCAACGTAATTGTTAAAATACTACAATATGTGTATAAATGTTCATGAACATGTATTATTCTCATAACTGTCATCTGAGAGTTGAGGAATATCAACATCTACTGAGCTACACAATGTTTGGTTGTAAACACATAGTTTTACATGTTATAAAGTTATTATGCAAATGTATCAACAATCAGGGATGACAATGGAGAAGCTGTTCTTTCAGCTGAAACAGCTGGGATCCAGAGGCCGCAAACAACTGCCAGGTATACGAAATCAACCCAGGAGACTCAAAATTCGTGGCAGATCCTCATCCCTGTTACATAGAGATTAAATGCAATATAAATAGAAATATAAATATAAATATAAATATAAAGGATTTTAATATCCCCTACTTCAGTACCCTATAACACTGTTAGGCTTCAATGCCTATATTATATATTTATTGTTTTTCTACACAGAAAAGACATACACTTCCTACAGTGAGGGCTTCTCTACACAAACAGACATACCCCCTCCCCTGTAAAAAGGTTTCATTTAGTGGCTCTCAAATTTTAACAATTTTCATTTAAGAGAACAAATATATTCACCATTTGTAAAATTCATGTCCAATTATTTCAAAATATTTTTTTTGGTTTGTCATTTAATGATTTCACCAACCTCGGATCCTACTCACAGGCTAATCTGTTAAAATCACATGTGCGGTAGTCACGGAAATGTTTAGTCCCGTCCATTTATAAATAGGCAGTCTAGTCCAGTGCAAGTAGTACTAGTATTATGTATTACTGGTGAGCTGATGTTTCCATTGCATTAACATTGATTTTGTTTTCATATTCAGGATTTTACTCAAAGTAGTAGTTTCCCAATTTTTACTATTAATGGAAGTGACATCAATACATGGCATGTGCCATTTCAATGTATTTGCCGACTATATTACAGCTTTCATATCCAATTGACCATAATTAAACAACCCCACAATTTTGAGTACTGTTTCAATATTACTATCCAAGTAATTAAAACCATGTATAATCATCTAATTAAAAGTATAGATGCTCAGTCAGCCTTCAGCCTGAATATGTTGTGAAAATTGTCTGGACAGTCAAATAGGATTGTGACACTATATTAACCCTTCCTACTGATTGAACCATACTCGCTGCTGCATATGGCAACTATTTGTGTCTGCAGCAGAGGGAAGGTATGTGAGAATGTTGTGTAGATCACACAGTGACCTTTGACATCCATTACCCTCACCATGTTTCCAAACCATTGACATCGATCATGTGAAATAAGCTACCTAGTGCTTTGAAAACTCTACAAGAAACTCACACGATTTTCGACTGATAGTAACTGCTGTGTTTGTAGAGCCCTCGCTGTAGGAGGTGTATGTCTGTTGTCTGTGTAGAGAAGCCTTCACTGTAGGAGGTGTATGTCTGTTGTCTGTGTAGAGAAGCCCTCACTGTAGGAGGTGTATGTCTGTTGTCTGTGTAGAGAAGCCTTCACTGTAGGAGGTGTATGTCTGTTGAATGTGTAGAGCCCTCACTGTAGGAGGTGTATGTCTGTTGAATGTGTAGAGAAGCCTTCACTGTAGGAGGTGTATGTCTGTTGTCTGTGTAGAGAAGCCCTCACTATAGGAGGTGTATGTCTGTTGTCTGTGTAGAGAAGCCCTCACTATAGGAGGTGTTTGTCTGTTGTCCGTGTAGAGAAGCCTTCACTGTAGGAGGTGTATGTCTGTTGTCTGTGTAGAGAAGCCTTCACTGTAGGAGGTGTATGTCTGTTGAATGTGTA
>JAUTBT010084030.1:0-12626 GCA_032361225.1 Lepetodrilus schrolli | reverse complement strand
AATAAATAAATAAATAAATAAATAAATAAATAAATAAATAAATAAATAAATAAATAAATAAATAAATAAATGAATGATGAATGTACAATGCCACATCACATCCCATTCCTATTTCTACAACCTTTCTTCAGCGAGACAAATAATGAATCTAGCACTGTAGTGTGGATCTCACCGCGGCCAGCCTTCCTGCTGCTCTTAGCCTGTACACCACACAGGAAGACGTCTCTCCCGGCACCACACACTGGCTCCATCCCCTCCACACAGTCACAGAACGTGGACATAGAGGGCAACACTTTCCCTGTCTCGTCACCGTCTGGGCAATACCCATTAAACAGAGAGTATGTGCTGTGAACAGAAGTGTCATACAGTGTCAGAAACAAGGAATGTATCATTAATGGCATACATACAATCATGGTTTGCTGACATAGTTCATGGTCAAACATATATTTACCTGAAAGTACATACATTTGTTTTGGGCAACAAGGTCAATTTTCCGCATGTTCCACTGGTTTTCAAAATTTTCATATTTTAGGTATTTTTTGTCTCGACAAATTATAAATGAGACCAATACTTCGGACACAAAGTACAGACAGAACATTATAGTGGAGCAGGCTTCTGATTGAGTCATTTTCAGAGAATCGCATTATGTCATGTTTCAGAGTATCACATTATGTCATTGTTTCAGAGTATCGCATTATGTCATTGTTTCAGAGTATCACATTATGTCATGTTTCAGAGTATCACATTGTTTCAGAGTATCACATTGTTTCAGAGTATCGCATTATGTCATTGTTTCAGAGAATCACATTATGTCATTGTTTCAGAGTATCACATTATGTCATGTTTCAGAGTATCACATTATGTCATGTTTCAGAGTATCACATTATGTCATTGTTTCAGAGAATCGCATTGAATGGCAAGAAAATGGTTTGCAAAAAAAAATAATATCGTCTATTCATCATTCTCACCTTCGCCAGCTGAGACTGAACTTCTTTGGCTGATGACTCTTTTCACCTGACAGCTTGCCTGTATTCATCATCAGATCGTTGGATCGATCTCCATCAAAAGTTCCACAGAGACCTACAACACAGTACAACACAGTACAACACAGTACAACACAGTACAACACAGTACAACACAGTACATTAATCATGCTGGAACCGCAACCGTAAAAAAATTCTAGTTTAAAAGAAAAAAATACAGAAAAATATAAATAATAAATAGTTTAGAATATTGGATTCACAAGATGCATATGAGGTTTAGAGCTACTTTCAAGATTCATTCACTTATATCACAGCTTGTTAGTTTATGACAGGAGGAAACTTGCAACAACAGTAGATCTGGTACTGACAGACCAAGGATGATAACTGCATTGCCACTCTACAGAGAGTGCATCCTTTCATGATCACGTCAGAAAAGTAACGTTCGCGAACATTGATGCCATACTCCCTGGATGGGAATCGATTGATAAAGTATTTACTTTGAATTATAGATGAATGTACAAAACATATACTGCATACTTAATAATGGGTATTAACCAATAATATCACCAACAAATAAGGTGGCATACAGCACTATTAGTATCTGTCAGAATTGTCCTTACATTGATAATCACTCGCAATGGAGTGAAGAGTGATACAGGGGAGACAACTCACCAGCAATGCTTTTGTAGTCATCTGCTGATGCATGAAGCCACACGTTAATGAACTCAGATGTCCCCCTTACTCCATTCCGGATCTCCACACATGTTCCAGTTGGAAAACACACCTAGAATTCAATACCATAATTACCATAATAATCCAAACAGGAGAACATAATTAAATTTGTTGGCAGTTTTTTTGTGTGTGATTAATTTAGGTGTTCGAACTATTACAGGCCTTGAATTATTAGGGTAATTACGGTATCCAATGAATAACCTAATCTCACGTGGCATTATCGCTTTGAATAACACAAGCTTGTTCTTTCTCACTGACTTCAAACAGAACCTATTTTGAAGACATTACTTCAGCTCTTTTAAAAACTTACGCCACAATTGACTACAATCTCACCTTGAATTTGCGACCTCCAGAATATTTGATGACCTTCATTCCTGGGGTCAGCCCACTCCTGATGTATGGTCGGACTTTCATGGGAGTTTTCTTCGAACCCTTTCTCTTGCAACGGTCGAAGACGAAGACGTCATCCAGAGCTCTGATGGCCACAGCACAGTTGCATGCCGCACCTCTATTGCATTTCTGGTACATGACGTGGACCTAGCAGATGGAAAGTGTGTCTGGTTAGTGGTAGCACAGTGGTAGAGTATCACAGACTTCAGATCTGAAGGTCCCAAGTTTTAACCTACCTTGGTGCACATCCTGAATAATAGTTTGCCGAAGTTACATATTCTTCATTAGGGGATAAAATTTGGGTTTAGAGCCGCTTTCAAGGGTTCAATGATCTATTCAGCTTGATATCTGAGTTGTCTGTATTGCGACAGTAGTTATCATCCTTGGTTCATCAGTACCTGGCATTGCTTGCAGGTTTACTGCAACACTCAGGGCTACAGGTGTTGGTGTAAACTGACAAGCCACGATACGAGGGAAGTCAGATCATTAATAATACCGAATACAAGTGAAACTAACTGCACAAGAACTTGCTAGGCATTAGGTCGTTATAACAGCCACATCACTCCACCAACTATGCTAACTAGTCCATTTTTCTTGTCAAACCAATTGTTGGTCATTGTCAAACATTTACCTCATAGTCTCGTTTCTTGTTGATGTACAGAGTGAACTCGCCCTCAAAGTAATTGTTGTATTTCCTGAAACAAATAACAGACAGACTTTAAGCCAAAGTATATTTAAATGTACATTAAAGGACTACAGTATGCTATATACAAAAGGATGTGTTTATGTCTAAGTTGGCCTGTATTTCTGGTAACTGTTCTATGTTGCAGGTAAGGCAGCAGACAATTGTGAAACAAGCCTGGAGCGGGAAACAAGCCTGGGGACGTCCAGTGCAAATAAATCGGCCCACGGACAAATAAATGAGCTGATTGCCATGCATCTGTTGTCGTGCCCTCCTATCAGAATATGCTAATCTATATAGTAAGTTATCCAAATTTCATGTGTTTTCTTGTGACCTCAAAACACGTCGATATATTATTACAATCTGGAAAGTTGTACATATCCAAGCTCTGCCACTACTTACATTCCATCAACGGTAGTTATGTGTGGGTCATTCAACGACGAACAGACAGACTTCCTATCATTATCCTTCACCGTTATCTGGAACATTACGAAACAAACAAAACATAAATAAATAACCTTATTGACTATCTTGCCACATTCATTGGGAAAGATTTTCATTTAATGACTAAGGATAATTACATTTCATTATTTACACATAGCAATAATACACAGATGAGAAGACAGTTGTGGTATAATATCAGGTACAACATCGAGTTGAAATTTTAATTTAATTTAATTTTTATACTTTATTTGTTTACATTTTATTCATTTTTTCCCCATTTTTTTTCCATTGGGATTTTAAATCGCTTTCAAGATGCTTCCACTTATATCACAACTTGTCAGTATAGAGCAGGAGGAAACATGCAACATCCGTAGCATTGAATGTTGCAGTAAACCTGCAAGCATCGGCTGGTACTGATGACAAGACCAAGGATGATAACTTCATTGCCACATTACAAACATCGCATCCTATCAATATCACGTCAGAAAGGTAACTTTCGCCAACATTGCTGTAACTTTCGCCAACTGTTCTACCACTGTGCTACCACCCGCCCCTACATTTATTCAAATTTACCTTGATTGGATCCAGCGTGACTTGACCTAGATTGGTTTCCATGGAGAACGTGATCACTGTGACATAGAGATGTCTGGTCTGATCCCCATCTCGCAGCGGAGAATCGATCTTGGCCTTCACCGAGATCATCACCCCGGTCATCCAGTTGAGGTTCGTGATGACCTTGCCACACTTGATGTTGCCCTCACCTTCCTCATAGCCAATCACAGCCTGGACGATCTTGACATCCTGACATTTGACCTCTTTGCCTTCCATGAGGCCGACAGAAATAGTGAGGTGACAGCTGTTCCATGACGTCATGTTGTGGCAGAAGAATCCGGGAGGGAAGGTGGAGGTCACATGGACCATCTTGGCATCTCCTCCCTCTTCTACCATCACCTCTGTCTCCTTCACCTGAAATATGTGTATCACCTGAAATATGTGTATCACCTGAAATATGTGTATCACCTGAGAACAAATGTGCCACCTGAAACACAGTGAGTGAGTGATTATATTAACGTCACTGCGGGAATCTTTCGCCCATTTGTGACGACCTGAAACATTGCATGTTCCACATACAGCATGGTGTGTATCACCTAAAACATGCTGTGTGTCACATATAAACAAATTTAAAAAATGAATGATGAATTTTTAATTTAATATTAAAATGTTGGTATAAAATAACAAATTATATTACTATTGGTTTTCATTCAATAAAGAATTTACCAAAATAATCAAATAATCTACCAGTGGTATCAATGCATCTCATGCCAAACTATAGGAAAGGCCATAAATAATAACTATCGCCAACACTGTCAACAGTAAATGTACCTTGACTTCAGCCTTGAGTTCCTTACTGTGTCGTAGAGGAGAGGTGGTCGCATCACAGCTCAATCTGTAGCAGCCCTTTACACCACACTGCATCTGTAGCAATAGACAGCAACACATATGTCAATACCACATGCAAATATAGAAACGTGTCAATACAGGGATTCCAAGATAGACACGTGTCAGTACAGGGATTCTAAGATAGACACATGTCAATACAGAGATTCTAAGATAGGCTCGTGCCAATAAGGGAATCTAACAGACACGTGTCAATATAGGGATTCTAAGACACCTGTAAGCACAGTCTTGTAGAAGCTCTAGACTGATGAATACACTGTCTCATGTAATGATGGCTTCGGAAATTTATCTTCCGTGAACATTGATGCAAAGCCCTGAGGGCAGGTTTCGAAATCTGACATTCTTCATAATTTACATATCCGATGTGAAATGAAGTTTCTTCATATTTTACTTACAGCTTCTCCAACTTTGAAGGTAGGGAATTTCTCCGTGTTCACCACTGAAATTCCTTCATCGTAGGGTCCATTGTCGGTGAACGTATCATTTCCAGCAGTCCATTCCACGGTGTAGCGGACTCCGTCTTCCATTTCAAACTTACACTTCACCACGAAGTATGGACTTTCTTCCATGGACTTAGTCTCCAGCACTGGCTGGCGTATACTGGGATATGCTGGTGGGAAAATAATTCAGGTCATTAAAGTATGAAATCTACGGTCCTGTTCCACGAAACCATCATAACTCTATGGAAGTCATAACTCCCTATGCATATAGAATTGTTACAACTCTTGTAGTGATGTGACCAATCTGTGGAACAGGAAGCATGAAGTTTGAAATACTACTAGTACTACTGCTAATAATAATAATAATAATAATGATAATAATAATAATAATGATGATAATAATGATAATAATAATAATAAAATTTTCATTATGTACATATTATTTACATTGTTCTAAACAAACCAACTAAATTCTGATGACTTTAACCCTTTCCTTGCTGGTCTTAATCACATTTGCTGTTCTGTACTGTAGGGCATGTCTAGCCTCTAGCAGAGAGAAAGTGTTAATTATTTAGCAACCATACATTGTTTTGACCATTAGACATGTTTTATTAATGAATATGACGAAATGTTGAGTTACTTGGTTTCTTTGACCAGTCAGTTTGATCGAGAGAAGGCTGGCACACAAATTCAGCATCGCCAGGCTTTTCCGCATCAACGGGGTAGCATGTGTTGTCAATGAAGCAGGAATCGGGCTACATGAAACACAAATGATTACTTGATGACTTTCCCATACTTTGGGACAAATCAAGAATGAATTAATGAATTAGTGTTTTACATTGAAGTGGGAATATTTCACACATACACGATGACAGATCAGGAATATGACAAACTAGGTATCTGTGACATTTTACAGGATATCATAACTAGACATTAAAATGACATTTTACAGGATGTTATAACTAAACATTAAAATGACATTAGGGCCAACATAATAGAATATTATACAGATAGTAATTACCGAAATAGCTGGCTCCCATTCCACAGAATGATTGTAGTGTTGCGAGAGTTAAATCTATGTTAATGTGTAGTAGTTACAACTCTCAGAGCGCTAAGATCATTCTGTGGAATGAGACCCTGGATATACAGTAATAAATACATTTGAGGCTCTATAATTGAAAATGTTATGATAACTGCATTGCCACTCTACAGACAGCACATCCTATCAATATCGCGTCAGAAAGGTAACTTTCGCGAACATTGATGCCGGGGCCCCCCGGGGTGGGATTTGAACCTGGAACCTTTGGCTCCAAAGTCCAACTGTTCTACCACTGCGCTACCACCTGCCCTCCACAGTAAAAGACTCTAATTCTATTTTAATGGTTATGAAACCATTCCAACATTAATTACAACAAGGTCTTAAAAGCATATCCATGTTTGCTGCAATAAAAAAAAATGAGAACTGAACTTGAAGGCATGTCTGTCGTACCTCGAATACCACCTTTCCATGGTCGTCTAGCGTCAGACAACCGGAGTTGATGACCAGGATGTTATGTGACTGACTGAATATGATGCCATTGTTAGTCAGAGTCAGAGAGTAGCTGTTCCTGTCCGGCAACACGCACGTGATTGTCCGGTAGTTCACGTACATGGCATTGAAGGTTTCTTTCTCATCAGAAACCGTAAGCTCAGTGGCTGATATCTAGTTAGAAAAAACAAGGATCTACGATACAATTGTATCCATATGAAGCAGTTTGAACAACTGTAAATAGGTGGGTGAATCATTGTTTATAACGAACTATATGATAAATATACATAAAATTATGTAGACTACATGTAAATATATATTATGATTCTCTACACTGTGATGTGATGTTCTTTTGAGCCCTGTCAGATGAAAATCCTTGTCAGAAAATGTACAAAACTAATAATGTGAAGTTATAGCCCCATGGAGCATAATATTCGTGCTGTGTGGAGCATAAAGAGGTGCATGGCTACTGCCTGGATATTTGTTGGCAGTGGCACAATGCTGTGTTGTGTCCCTTGTTGTATGAGCACTGATGTCCCCAAAACCTCTACAATTCCATTGTATTATGGTATTCAGTATTTGGGAGGTATAACAGGCAAACACGTTCGACCAGGACGTGGAGATCTTGGGGATTTGCTGCGAGGTGGCAATGGATCGATTTCCATCCCATCCTCCAGCAATCCATACATGTTATTAATATCGATTGGATCATCTTAGCCGTTGTGAAACTGAACAAAAAAAATACTCTTCCACTTTCTTTGCATTCAATTGTTGCATACTGCAAAAAACATGTGAAATCGTACACAGTATTATAGGATGAGACTCATTGACAATTATCAAAACACGTTCAGGCTAGAGTGTCTAGACCATTAATTAGATGACAATACCTTGCTTCGTTTGCTTGGATTGTAGTTATGTAAAAATACTCTAAACTGTGGGGGTAATTTAACCATGGTAAATTGGACTTGGATGCCATTATAGTCAGGAAAATGCATTGTAATGTTATGATGTCACTTCCATTTCAAGTAAAATACGGGAAACTACTACTTCGAATAAAATCCATAATATGAAAACAAAAACAATTTTAATGTAATCGACACATCAGCTCATCAGTAATAAATAATACTAGTGCTACTGGTATAAATGTAATCACTAAAGACAGTATTACCGATTTATAAATGGACAGGACTAATCACTGTTGATTTACTTCCATGGCCACAGCACATGTGATTTTAACAGACTAGCCACTGAGCAGGATCTGAGGTTTGTGAACTCGTTAAATGACAAAAAGAAAACCAAAAAAACACACCACATTTTGAATTAATTGGACAACTTAAATTTTATAAATGATGAATATGTTTTGTTCACTTAAATTTTACAAAATCGTGAAAATTGCGAGCCGCTAAATATAACTGTTATGATATATCGCAAACTATTCTATCCCGGCACTTACTTGAATTCTTCTTATAATGCACTTGAGGCTATCAGAGTGTATAAAGTTGCCACCAAAGAATGAGAAGTCCAATCCACATATTCCTTTGGCCAGATCACAGATTCCTCCTCTACTGATGCTGTTTATTACTGGTGGATTTGTGAGACTGATGGAACAGTCTAGGCCAGCAAGACCTGGCTGACACTTGCACACACCTACAGAAGGACAGACAGCAGACATACAGGTGGGATTCAGTGGGACAGACAGCAGACAGACTGCAGACATACAGGTGGGATTCAGTGGGACAGACAGCAGACATACAAGTGGGATTCAGTGCCACACAGTGGGACAGACAGCAGACAGACAGCAGACAGACAGGTGGGATTCAGTG
The DNA here is from genome assembly GCA_032361225.1 of Lepetodrilus schrolli. Classification (NCBI taxonomy): domain Eukaryota; kingdom Metazoa; phylum Mollusca; class Gastropoda; order Lepetellida; family Lepetodrilidae; genus Lepetodrilus; species Lepetodrilus schrolli. The sequence goes on along the minus strand of JAUTBT010084030.1, from coordinate 4,146 downwards.
GGACAGACAGCAGACAGACAGCGGACATACAGGTGGGATTCAGTGGGACAGACAGCAGACAGACAGCAGACAGACAGGTGGGATTCAGTGGGACAGACAGCAGACAGACAGCAGACAGACAGCAGACAGACAGCAGACATACATCAGACAGACAGCATACATACAGGGTAGGATTCATTGGAAGAGTGACATTCAGATGCAATGCATAGGATTTGATATTTTGATTGGTATCATTGGTTGTACGTATGTGTGTCCATGTGCATCCATGTGTGTATGTAGGTGTCTGTGTGTATACTGCTTTGATAGTCGACTTCCACATGTGTGTGTGTGTGTATATAGGTGTCTGTGTGCAAATGGGTGTCCATTGGATTTAAGTGCCACTTTCAAGACTTATATCTCATGCAACACCCATGTGATTGGTGTTGCAATAAACCTGCTGAACCTGCTGGTACTGTTGAACCAAGGATGGTAACTGCACTGACAGATTGGGTTTCGAATCTCAGCATCTTTGGCTCTGAAGTCTAAGGATCTATCACTTCCCTACCACCCATCCCTGTCTCCATCCACATATAATGCATATATTGATTGATTTAATGCTTTATGTCACTGTGGGAATATTTCACCCATACATGATGACACCGTCAAAAGCAATGGTCCAATACAAATAACTGGTACCAACACAGCTACATGAGAAATAGACAATGTTAACTTATCATTAGAGTGGATGTACTTAATTATTCAATAAGAGCATATAATTAAAAGTTTGTTTATAAAGCCAATGCTCATTAAAAATGCTCTTAGCTCTACATTTTGGCATCATGGTCTCACCGTTGGTGCACGTTCCCTTGTAGTTGCAGTTGCTGGGACACATGGCGCCGATGATGTTGACATTGAGGACGAACACTCCTTTAACCTCCTGCCAATAATGGCGGTTTGACTGCACCACAAACAGGCACTTGAACACCAGACTTTCCAGAAAAAGACGTTCAAACTTCGGACCATCGAATAGCTGCAAATGAAGCAGGCAAGTTTTATCCCAACATCCAGGAAAAATATGTTATTTAACTATCAACATTTAAAAGATGGACAGAAAACATAATAATAAATGTGCACATAATTAATTATTAATGATTAAATATTAATAATTATTAATATTAATTGTTCTTGACAATCATATATCAAAACGATGATGGAAATGCTAGCTTTCAGAATTTGCTACAAAAGAAATACAATAGATAAACGAATTTTACACTACTGTCCAACAGCATTCGCAAGTGTTCAACAGATTTCTTGACTGTTCAATTATTTAACTCAGCCCTGGTAAATGCTAACTGAGCTGAGCATACTTACCAGGAAGCTGTCGGCACAGGCTCTGATGATGACGTCATAATGAAAGGTAATCGTGGCTAGACAGAGATTGGCAGTCATATGTCCTCTGATGAATGCTGAACACTGCTGTGATGCTGTCCACATAGTTACACCACCAGCAGCTGGCCAAGATGGGATCTGAACACAGACAGAATGAAATTAGAGCAATGTCCATATTAATTTGAAACCTCAAAAGGTCGAACACTTTAAACTAATCACCATTCCAGTTCATCAAATGTATTTAAAAAAATTATTGGAATATTATATTTTCTCACAATTGTGTTCAGAAATGTGTGTAATTTACAGACATCCTTATTTAAAAGGAGTTTGGTTGTCCCTAAACATTTGAATGCCTGTAATCTTCAATTACTAGGTGTTATGGTACCCTTCATGCAACTGTAATTTCATATGTTTTCAGTTAATCATCTTTAATTAAGCACATGTCAATAAGATTTACTTTTCCTAGAGCTAGATCAATAGAGCTACAATCAACTGTAAAACTATCATAACTGAGGATAGTGACCACAACTATGATAGCATTACTGTCAATTGTAAAGATGATAGCTTTGAAGATCAAACACCAAACTTAATAGAAGGTCAGCCTGACTGGATTTTCTTATAGAAGTAACCATGGTAATTTAGCCATCATCCTCCACTATTTGATGGAATAGATTCCAGTTGTAACTGTGCATGAGCCATTTTAGAATTTAAGATATTTAGTTGAGTAGTTTGACTCAAATTACAAAGACTTTAATCAATTGTTATTCTTTCCCCCATCTAAAACCTCTAAAATAGTAACACCGCGACACAGGGTTGTCGGCTTCATGGACTCCATTTTGTATATTTCACACCTAGTGTCGGCGTGGCGTGCCTACACCTAACCAGCCACATTCATTGATCAAAAACAAACATCATTATGAGAATTATCTACTATGCAAATATCTGTATCAAGCTCTTAAATATTGTTTCTTGACCACTGCCACTGCACTTTCATGCACCTCCAACCATTCATAGAATTATTTATAGAATGTTATTTTACAGAGCTGTGCACCACACATTTGTAGAAGTACCACAGTTGTATAACAATCTCTTACTTGTGTGACATTGAAGTGTGTTATTTTACAGAGCTGTGGACGACACATTTGTAGAGGTACCACAGTTGTATAACAAGCTCTTACCCGTGTGATACGTTCTGCGTTGTACCGGAATCTGGTGACCTTCTCTCCTCTACAGAGAGCTGGTGACTCTGCAGCATCAGACACCAGCACAGCCGTGATGTCCTTGCCTGGATAAGTCAGAAATATATTTAGTTAGGATTTCATGTGTAAAAGAAATGGAATATTGAATACACTATTAAATATGCACAGAGAAACAATTTCAATGTTCTTGCATGGAGAGGTCAGTGACAGTTTAATATGGAAATGGGGAATTTGTGAGAAATATAGTGAATGAGAGTTATTATTTTAGATTGTAGCCGAAATATACAGAAGGCAATCTTTATTAAATAATAATTATGGAAATTGGTAGTATGTGCTGTAATACCTGGACCCACTTTCATGAAACTCTGGAATTGAATAAACCATTTTCACTGATCACCGCGAGCGTGCTATGAGAACCTCATGAAAGAATGCCATGGATACAACAGTTTTGTTCTGTCTTTCATTGGTACATGTAGTTTTATATGCGCCCTAAGATTTGACAATGCTATTATAATATACACAACGTGCCATAAAGAAATCCAATTAAATTAAGTTGGCAATAAAGAATTAGCTTAAATTGGAGCTTATTGGAAGCATTAAGTATTTGTAGAAAATAAGCTGAATCTATGGCATTCCATGCTCCTTGACATAGAGAGGGTTAAAAAGAAAGACATCCACGATAGCAATCTGCTGTCCGTGTCTACGCTCATTAAGCATCAAATGTAATAACATGTACATGTAACGTTCAGGAGCGTACCTTTTCTAAGTGTTGCAAACTCGTCATTACAGGTGTGTACATAGCCGTCTACTCCACAGACTGGAGACGCAACATCAGCACACGCACACTGAGAAGAAGCGGCAACCATTGGTATGGGAGACTCACAGACTCCATTGTACAGAGACTCTGCCTCTGACACTCTGAGGAGGAAATGTTGTATTAGGTATCATGATTACCCTGACTATGACTGAAACAAACCATACAGAGCCAGCCCCCGAGATTACAAAACGTTTTGAGTACGATTTCATGTTCAAGCTCACATTTAATATGGGGATTTGTGAACAAAATCTTGAGTTGAGCATGAGTTTGTTCTAAAAAAAGTAATCTTGGGTCCCAGTAGGTAACAATGTCCAGACATGAGATTGTAACTCTCTCCATGTAGAAGACTTTAGTGATTGATGCTATTATAAACAATAGTATATTCCTTACAGACCTCTAGCTGAGAGATATACACGGGATATCTGTTTTTAATGGTTACGTCCCAGACCTGTGTTACACAAAAGGGTTGTACTGTAGTCCGGGCCTTAATCAGGGTGTACGACATGCTTCTACTATAGCAGGAAGATGTAAACCTAGGCCTGGACTACTGGTACAAACCTTTCGGGAAACACAAGCCAGAAGACTGTATAACTATCTCCAGACATAATACTACATGTAATCATCCCCAGACAATAGACTGTATTTAATCATCTCCAGACATAAGACTATGTTTAACCATCTCCAAACATAATACTACATGTAATCATCCCCAGACAATAGACTGTATTTAATCATCTCCAGACATAAGACTATGTTTAACCA
>JAUTBT010084029.1:0-12627 GCA_032361225.1 Lepetodrilus schrolli | reverse complement strand
CATCTTGAAACATCATGTGTTGTTAAACTTTGTTCAGTAAAAAAAAAGTGGACCAAAGTTACCCCAAATTACGGTATATAGAAATAGGTTATATATATATATATATATATATGTGTATGTATCAAGGCCAATCATAATTATCGTAATAATTGCTTCCATAATTCCTGGTGTGTTATAATCAGGAAAAGTTTAAGATGTGTTGGGTTGATTGTAGTTTTTATTGCTGAAACTTTAACATGTGTAACAGATGCCCCAGAGGGAAGTACTATACACTGTGTACATTAGACACCTAGAAACAAACAGTATATATATATATATATATATATATATACATATGAGACCCTTTGCAACACAGAATTACTCTAAAGTCTTAAACAAATAATACTAATGTGTGTCTAAAAAGATTTCGTTAGCATACAATATTCCAAGTTTAAATTGCAATTAATACTTGCAAGTGTATACCATGGAATACAGCCTAATAAAGTCTGTATGGTTCCTTTATTAATACTCTTTTAACACACGTACGCACGCGCGCGCGCACACACACACACAAACACACACAAACACACACACACACACACTTGCATGTAAGCTATAAATGTTATTCACTTCTTAACATTTATATAATATATTTCTCAAATATGAATAATGACTTTTGTGTCAAATAATCTACATATATAAATGTATGTACACCGTAATAGTATTTGAAATATGTTCTACATTCCCTCTGTAGACTTTTCACAATGTATGCATTTTTTACTAACTATTTAATTCATTCATTTCATCAAGAAACTTGCATCAATAACCATAATGATATTAATTATTATCAAAGATTTGGTAATTCTATATTAGCAATAGTCAGTGATGGGTTATTCTACATGGATATATATATATATATATATAGCTGTATATACATGATATACTAAATGAAATAAATAATGTGAGCTGTTTGTTTTATTACGTCACAGTGAAAACATTAATAGGCCATATAGTTGTCATTGTTAAGATAAGAAGCTTTGTGCTGAGTATATCTTCATACGTCCACCAATAAGAGTTTAAATTATTAATTACATACCGTAATTACCCAAATAATTTGAACCCTCTAATAGTTTCAGCACCTAAATTTCTGAACCTAAAATACGAACATGACCAATTTCTGTAAATCATTATTTCCTAATTATTCGAACACAATCACTTTATAAAAAATATTTGTATATAATGTATTTATTTTTTAAAACCCTTCATTTAATTACGCTTTCATTTAAAACCATAGTTTGTACTTTAATTCGGTTGTCCCTAATTATATGAATAACATAATAATAATATTATATAATAAGTCGAACAGCTACACATTTAATTATTGTCTCTTGTTCGAAATATTATGGTAATTACGGTAGTTAAAATCTAAATAAGCATGTTATAATTCCTTATTTGAAGTAATCAATTTGAAAAAAAATATGTTCACAGTATAATGGCCCTAATTGAATACATATACTAGTATACACAAAAATGTAGAAGATATTCTAGTGTTTTCTCTCAAATACCATGTTTATCTCATCAATTAAACTATCCATAGTTTCAGAGGGTGAAAGTAAATAGTTTACTATAAATAATATTGATTGCTATTATATTTATATGAAAGGAGCCGCTGAAATTTGTTTTATCCTCCAGTAAATCTAGACTTGCTTATCTGCTCTAGGGGAATATTTGGAATAGTAGTATTTTGGTGAGAATAGGGTGTGACACAGACTACTCATCAAATTTAGTGGGATATATCGACTCTTGAGAACTAGGTTTCCCCTCACGATTGTGTACCACAATAATTTGGAAATGATTGGATACTGCTATAGATATTTGGAACATGCCTTGGAATCTAAACAATATAAACCAATGGATAAGCCGGCAGTTGAAAATAGACTATTACCCAGCGGTCAGATAGGATGAAATCCCATATTGTACAGGAGCTTCGGAAAGAAAAGCCACACTTTCGGCTTGTTCTTTCCACTGTAGCACTTGGAATGGGCCTAACTGTACCATGTATTGAACACCATTTTGAACACCTACGTCTATAGAGAAATATCCTCAAGAGATAGGACGAGGCGGTCGTAGTGGACAACCTACTACAGCTATTCTATATTTCAACAACAATGACATTGCTCCAACAGGAAGGCCTTCACTATGGCCATGGCAGAATACTGTAAATGAACAACATGTCTCGGGAAAATACCCTTGCATTACTATGGGTATAAGGAACAGAGCTCTGTTTCACCTGAGGTGTGCTGCAGTATTTGTGCTACTGCAGTTAAAGATCCTCAAATGTAAATGTACTTTATCATGAAAGGACCACATTTCAGCAACATTGGCAGTGAAAGTGTCACCACAAGTACAATACTGCGATTAACAAACAATGTTACTGTTCCGCACTTAGCCTTGGACCCCACTCCATCATACAAGGGTTAATATGGAAATGTCAATATTCATAATCGTTATCAAGTTCTTCTACATCAGCTGGCATGTCCCGCATGAGGCGATCCTTTGTCCTTATGATATTATGTCCAACATCAAATGTGAAAGGTGATGCTTTCACATTAGGAAAGGCTGCTAGTTTTCTTCCTGGGGACAACTGCCATGGATTTGTCTCTCCGAGGACATGTAACATTCCCTTTTTGTCATCTGATGAGGACCTAATTTTGTGTGTTGTCTGAAATCTTTGTGTTTCAGTCATCTTGCAGAGATTGGAGGCTATTTCTTCTATGACAGGAGTTGACTTGGACAATTTGACAATGGCCTTCTCAGTCTTACATGGAAACGAGACTTGACTTGTCCATTGACATTGCTTCTTTGAATAAATATTTGCAGGTGTCCCAGTATGCTTTCGTCATTGGTATTGACCACATCAAGAAATTTCTTGCATAATTTCTGAAAATTAAATAATTATATTTCATCGATCAAATGGAAATTTGATTTCATTCGGTCAAAAACAGTAATAAAGATTGTTCATGCATCATGACCAACCCATAGTTTTAAGTTCATTTGATCAAGTTTTAAACACACTCAGGCCAACAAAAACCACCAATAGTTGTGAATGAATAGGTGAACATGTATATATAATAGATGCTTCTGCATTGTTGTATGACAATTTTATACACGTTGTTTTCCAAATATTACCGTTTATAGACATATTACATACATGCATAATTTATGTTCACAATAGAATGAGGTCTAATGATGAAACAAATGAAATAAACTCACGCACAGTCTATAGTTAGAAGTTGATCATTTTACAGAGCTACAATTAGATGTCATTGGCGATACAGTATCCAATTATGATTGTATAGGTTCTGTTCTTAAATATGACAAGTTGAATTATTACGTAGAATATTATTTTTTATGTAGTTACAATTGCATGCAAAGGGTAGTTTGCAACATTAATGCATTTGCTATAAGAAAAATGTAAATTATTATTGGACATGAATAAGAAAAAGTGAGATATGTATAGGGATCAAAAGGTCTGAGAAGTCTTGAAGAGTATGGAAGAGCTCAATGATTATTGGATCCAGTACATCTAGGCGCTCTGATGCTGTGAAGTGTCCAGACCGACATGATTTGCAGGCCTGCAACCGTACCCGAATCAATTGGTCACCTCGAACTTTTTCTTTCTGTTATCTAGTAGAGTCTCCCCAGACTAAATTGACATTGGTACAGTCTTGGGAAAAGGACATGTAAACATGATTAGCTAATCTGCATTTGGTACTACATGAAACACGAATTTAGAAGCATGTAGTTGTAACTGGAATTGGTTGGAAATCGTGTAGATGATATAATAGGCATTATCCCATTGTCAACTGTCTACAAGATATGAACACCATGCAGGAACAAACATTAATACTGAAAGAGAAAACAAAAAGGTGCTTAAAATAAAGGATGCAAGATGTTAGTGTATGTACTATTTGATTGTCTATCGATAACACTGGAAACAAGATGCACATAGAAGTGTATTGTACTTGTTGTTTTATATGATTACTTCAGGCACACCACACAGAAGGTTAATACAAACATAGCTTAGAAGAATATGCATTAAAAAGAAAAGCGTGTAAACGTGTCAAGATAACATTTGGATAGGGGTTATTACTCATTCTAATACTAACTACGGTACATTTCCCGACGACTAGAGCGCGCGCGCGCGCACACACACACATGTTTATTGCAATTTATTAATATGTATAGATTTCCTAAATAATAGGACCCAACATCGGCCACTGGTGAGCACCATTCTGACACTGACATCAGTTTTATGCGGAAAGTCACTCCTAATGTCCCTTATAGGCTAATCAGTTGTGCTCAATGGAATTAATTACGTAGAATAAACACTGATGGAATATTTATAACATTTTAACATACAGTGCTCTTTGACAATACCGGAACTCGTTGGGACCAAGATAATATGCCGGTTTTGACAAAGTGCTGGTTTGCTCAGTTTGGATCAACGTCATATGCGGCTAGCATAGCAATTCAATCGTTTGTGCTAACGATGGTTCAAAACGCTCATATATTAGTATTATTGGACACTCTGTCATGAAGACAGCTATTTTTGACTCTATACTTATTGGAGTATTTGCAATTGACACACACAATACTGTCAGCAATACTGGACATTTATCCTTCATTTCCGCCAATATCTTAAGCATTACATCATCAAGAATCAGCGAGGATGAATTATTGTGAAACAGAACACTTTGCCATGGTTTGATGATGGTCTTCAAATGTTCGGCTAATGTACTATTCTCCTCAAACTCCCTGATAATGCCCTCTGCTTCGTCAATTGTCAGAGAAGTCTTCGTTAACTCCGCTGTTGGCATAGCCTTAGAGTACGTGTGGTCATCAAGTTCTCTATGTAGGCTGTAGCAATTTACTGGATTGAGTGGATTGTCGCACACGGATTTAGTTAGGTGTTTTACCGATTCCAGTATTCTGTCTGATACACGCGTCAGCAGATGTAGTGCCCATTCTTTTTCCATTTCGCAATCCAGCTACATTATTACGTACATGACACTTGCTGGCATTTATGAAATCAAAAGAGATGTTCAAATTGTGCAAACAAGGAATGCAAACAAACAAACTACTTTCTCGGCAAAATAACTAAAACCTTTCTCGGCATGACAGCCGCCATTTTGTAGCCATATGTATCACGTGCAAACAATTTAAAAATATTAAATTAAATTACATTTTTTTATTTAAATAATATATATATATATTACGTACGCTTCGGAAGTATTCCAAGGATTGCCGAATGGAAAATAGTCCATGATGGAAACCACTCTGAACATCATCGAGTTACTTCCCTTTTGTACATAATCTCCCTGACATGAATGCTAGGTTATAATAGGGCGTGCAAGTAAAATCGCACTCCTATCAACTTCCGGGTGGTGGCCAACTGGTACTTTCCGGACCCGCCGTGCGCTTACGCTATGCTTGTGTGCAGATCCTAGTCGAGATGTAGTAACACACTGTCAACACTTCTTCTCGAATAATCAGCGATTAATGGCTATATTGTAATCTTTTAGGGTGTAACCACACCTCTATTAGATATACTTGCCACTACTTTCGCCAGGGAAAAAATTGTGAAGCCATACATAGGCTTTTTGTATGACTGAACCGGCTACGTATTGGAGGTTTATTGACAAAGGTGGAGATCATGGTCCCCATCCCTTTTATAACAAATACTTGTTGATGACTGTTTTTGCGCTAAGTACTCCGTATTATGTTATTCAGCGACGTGCTGTTTTGATACGATCGGCCATTATCAATGGAACAGCTGATGGAACAGCATGGATATTTTCGTGAATAAAAGAGTGATCATCGTAACAACAATGGTTATGTAGTTGTTAGATGTAAATCGATATGTATGTGCTAACCTTAACCCTGTCCCTATACCTGACTCATGAAAATAGTAAAATAGAGGGGGCCCCTATCTCCACCATTGCCGGTCTATTTGCCATGTTTACTAGAATATAGCAAAATATCTATGTAGTGTCAACCCCAATTGTTGCTATGAATTCACAAAATTGTAAACTGTTAAATTCGCATGCATGCATATACATTTCTAAATTTAATTTTACATTTAAATTTTTTAAGTCAATGTTTTTATTTAGTACATAAGGTTAAGATATTTGATTCCCAGATTTATGGATCTTTCTGTCATAATGTTTGTATATAATATATATAATTTAATATGATGGTCAGTCGGTCAGGTCCAATATAAAAACTAATAATAATTGAACATTATGAATGATCGTTTGACAGAAAATAAATATTATTGATCAATCTAACTGCCAATAATTGTTATAAACACAAGCTCCAAGATTTCGAAATTGAGTACAAAACCTTGACTTGACTATGAGTTGACCGACTATATATTAAATTACAGGGTGGGCAACAATAATGACCGCCTGTGGGTGGCACTTTATCGATGGCCTAAAGGAAAATGGCCCCACAATGTTTTCATTTAGGAAGCCTTCCATTAACTTTTGGAAATAAGCAATTGAGTAGGGACATTTAAAAGCTATTTAGAGTTTTACAAATTTCATATTGTGATTTCTCACAATTTTCAGGCACAGTAGACTCTAGATATGGTACTTGAACAACTTGATTCACCCATCAGGTTTGAAAGAATCTTACAACTATGCAATGGGATGTAGCTGCGGAAAATATCAGGAAAATTATATGATGTTTGAATAAAACCATGAAAATGATGAATATACATAATTTCTGAAACCAAAGAAATATATATGATTTTGTTATTGCTTTATTCTCTATGAACTCTATTTATAATATTTGATATAATAACATAATAATATACTATAAAACTCTAAAACTAATATATCAAAATGCCACCCAGCCGTCTACTACTATCAAGAGCCTGTGATATTGACTGACAAAAACTGAAGAGAATAATTATTGCATACTTATACATACTTTATAAATAATTACATTCTTACTAAACAAGACGTATCCACGTACAGATTCCATCATGTATGGATACCGCCATCTTTGACTGGGTTCCGTCTACAGGCCAAAAGAGGATGCGCATACGCAATGGTTTTGACGATATCGAGCTAGTTAAGCTATCCCCCGGAAGAAGTAATCGCACCACAACTGACACGCCCTATTCTAGGCTATAATGCCCATATTTGGTAGATTATGTCTATTACGTAATACTTTCTGGAATGAACAAACAAACACAAAATACAATTTTATAGTTTGTACTTTGTATGCTTACATAACATCCATCTGTTAAATCAAATGGTTTGAGACAGTATTATTTTAAACAGAGGGGCGACGTTGAAAAGACATAACAGACAAAAAGGCTCGATTTGCACGTGCTGATGCACTTCTTCATACACTTGACTGTCTTACACCGCTGTTCTGTCTTTCCAACGTCACCCCTATACATAAAATAATATTTACTCAAAACAGTTAATGATAGTTATAATATAAAAACTGAAAAAGCTGAAACCTGACAACCTAAGGTTGTGGAAGAAATATCGAATATCATGTAAACGTCACAAGCGACAGTTACAGTAATTATCGAAGGCTATTGTTCCAGGAACACCGAAGACAAAACATGAATTGACACCACGGAAAAGGACGGAGAAGGTGTTGCGGGATTCCGGAATAAATCCAGGAAAGCTTCCAAAGAATTTTCGGAAGAAGTACCTTCTGGCAAAGATTATCTTTGATGAAGTGAAAGGCGCAAGAACAGTATCTGGAAACAGAGAGAAGAAATCAATTGTTCAGATAATTTCTGGTAGCATCGTAAAGAAATACAGTATGGCGCGTGCACTTACAAGGCACATTGGAATGCACAGAAGAACTGTTTGTACAACATCGAAGATATGTACTGTTGCCTCAAAACGCCGATTACAGAATCGCCATAAGGTGGCTTCAGATTCTGTCTGAGTTTTTGTCGCGGGAGGACAATAGCGAAATGTCTGGGAAGAATGATTCCCGAAAGTCTGAGGGAGAGCAAAAGCAGAGGAAAGTATTGAATGATAGTTTAAGGAATCTGTACTTGAAGTATTGTTCTGAATCCGAACACTGGAAAATGTCACTGGCAACGTTTTGCCTATTACGACCAAAAGAAGTTTCCTCGACGAAGTATTAATCAAGAAACAAATGCCTATGCCAGTGACACCAGAATCTGGCATTGCTTCTTAGATCGATGAGATCTGCTGGTGGAGATGCCACTCAGCCTGAAGACTATGCTCGGAAATTAGCTTACGTGAATCCAAATTAATACATCAATCAATTCCCTCTTCCAGAAGTCACATTCCAGCAATGGAAAAGAGTAACGTGCAGTGATGGGAAAATGCGGATGAAAATTGTTGAACTGGATTTAAGCAAAACAGATTTTAGCGAGTTCGTCCACAAACAATGAGCTGATTTCCTTGACCATGTATTATCCCTAATGAAGGAACAATAAGGCGCTCTTCAAGACCTGAAGTCAAATCTTCCCGAAGGACATATCTTGATCCAAATGGATTTTGCAGAGAACTACTCGTGTACCAGTGCAGATGAAGTACAATCCGCTTATTGGAATGCGTCCTCAGTAACTCTGCACCCATGCGTCCTTTACTACAAAAAAGACACAGAACTTCTTCACAAAAGCTATGTATTTGTATCAGATGATCTCGGCCACAACGCTGCATTCATCAAGAAGTTGATTCCTCTCATCCAGACATAGTTTGGCCCAGTTGAATATCTCCACTACTGGACAGATAGCCCATCATCCCAATACCACAACAAAACCATGCTTTATGTTGTCTGACCACCAAGAAATATTTGGTATGCCGGCCACATGGAATTACTTTGAGGCGGGGCATGGTAAAGGACCCTGTGATGGAATTGGAGGAACGGCCGACCTAGCTGTACGACAAAATAACTGTTCAGAACGCAGAAGAATTCTTTAACTGGGGTTTGAAATATCACACTCGTGCAAGGTATGTATTGCTGACAATTGAAGAAATTTCAGGAGTGAGATTGGAACTAGATGAGCTAACAAAACATGTTATTCCACTGAAAGCCAGTATGAAGGTACACGCTATTGTTGGTGTTTCTCCCAGTACAGTGTTGTCCAGATCTGCATCATGTTACTGTTCAAGTTGTTTGAGAGGAGACTACCACAATGATTGGACTCGGTCATAAATCCTCAAGGAACCTGCAAAGCTCACTAATGCACCTGAAACATCACACGAACTTGCATCTGGCTTAACTGATAATCAGCATTCACCAGAACATCCCATCCCTGGTCACTGATGCTGTCAACCAAATGTTGGTGATGATGTTGCCGCCATTTATCAGAATAAATGATACATTGGTATCGCTGAAGAAATATACGATGAAGACGCAGACTGCAACGTGTCCATCATGAAAACATCGAGCAAACAGCCAGCCCAGTACAAATGGCCAACACGTGCAGATCTGGGTGACGGTTCAGGACATTCTATGTGAAATGAATCCACCAGTACCAATCAGGCGTACCGGGCGTGCATACCAACTGAATGAAGCAGACGAAGAGAAAATAGTGAAAGCTTTTAACGAGCATGTGTAATATACGTTCCATTTTGTCATTGCATATAACTGGTGTGCATTCCCTGACATTTATGTTTGCAGTTAATAGTTGAAATTTAACCCTACAAATCAAGCAGATTAGTATTTTTTTGTAAGGTTTATTGCATTTGAAATCTACGTGACTTTTTAACCGGAATTTACGTTACCAGTTTCAAGTTAAAGTCTCCAGGTATGGAAAAAAATAATTTTGGAATGTATAATTTCACTTTACGAGAAGGAAGCTATTATTTCTATGCAAATAACATTATTCTGCAAAAGCATTTCTTATGAAAGTACTGTGGGTGTTGCAATAAAGATGAATATTCCGTCCAATTAACATCTTTTTGTTGTATTTGTTAACTTTGCATGTAGCATACGCGTAGTGATCATCTGCCAACCTGTACTACTAGTAGTGGATGAGTACATGTTAAAAAAAATATAATTACGCGTAAGCATACCGATATTTTATGAATATTTAGAAATGACAGACTTAATTTTGAATAACTGTGGTCTTGTAGATTGCAGTGTGCAAATTTACGCCCTTACTTGAAATGACGAGAAAAACATTATCAGAGGAGCCCGAGTTCTGATATTTTGGGGATTTGTCCTCCTAAGATCAATGTATTATAATTTACACATTATTTAGTGATCATAACAACAATAAAAAAAAAATAATTCAGAAACCGATTGGTGCCTTTTTCGTGAGAATGGATGAATATCTGGCAATGACGCTCAGATTGGCGTCCAGTGTCGTTACGATCGACCACGTCATAAAAGAATAAATTATTCTGGCGTAATGTAATCAACATTAACTTCAGATTTCTATGCGAATTGAACCCACAATAATGACCGTTTCTTTATCGCGATTAAATCACGTAAACAATGCAGATTCGACGCAAAACGTGGTTACGGAACTAAGCTTACACTGAACATTATGAAGGTGTACCTGTTATTTTGGTGGGTAGTATGAAATAAGAAAGAAAAAAATGTATATAATAAAATAATTAAGCATTAATTTTCAGTATTGTATAATAATGACGACATAAGCGAGATATACTCGCAATTCCAATCTGGCTTATTGAGAGTAATGAGGGTATCCAGTGGGACGCACTCCGTATATACCATGTTTGAAAATGTAAGTTTACTACGACACAAAAAAACAGATATTAACCTAGCATCAAACACCTAGTATAGATAATATCTTCAGCTTTTAATTCGATGCATGTTTCCCCTGCGGTGGAAGTTTTAACTTTCAGTTATGGCATGTAGATGACGTCGAGAATATAAACAGTGATACGAAACCAAAATTGCACTACAGTATAGGAAAACACACACACACACACACACACACACACACACACACACACACACACACACACATACACACACACACACAAAAAAACCCACGGAAATACGGAGAGAGAGAAAAGACCAATAACAAGTTGAACCTACTTCTTTAAATATTTGTTGCGATTGCAGTAACATTAATCGCGAACAAAATAGTAACAACGATTTATTTTACGTAAGTTGTAATGGCGTCATGCAAAGAACTGCTATAGAGTTTGTCATACAACTACAGTTATACAAGCTAAAGCTAGCCAATCTGCCTAGTGATCCGCTCGGTGTAATAGAGTTTCGTATATCGATCAATTTTATCGATGAAAAAAATGTACGTTTCTATCAACCACTCGGAGACATGTGTGTGTCAAACCAGTTTATTCACATTAAATATTTATTTATCTACTATTATCTTTTGAAACTTATCCACGCTAGTGTTGACATGTTATTAACTATCACCTATTATTTATATCAACTAATGAAAATTGATTGGCGTATTGATTGCTTGAATGATTGGGTTTTTCTTTGTGCTGACTGAACGGGCAGATATTAGCAATGGCGGTGATATGCACCTTCGTTGATTATTTCATGAAACTTGGACGAGTTGTATATCAGTTTGTCGAAAAATAACTTATAAACGAAACTAATACGAGATGAGACTAACTGTAAACTAAACTAAACTAATAACCTAAAATAACCTATTTTAAAAATACATTATAGTTGTCTTTGTCGAATGTGATTCGTCGAATTCAGATCAGAAGCAAATTCTGCTGTTATATATTTAAGAACACCGTAACTACTTATACAGTTGACTTCCATGTGTGTATAAATATATGAATGTATCACCCATTATTTCTATTGAGATGAGATATATGCAGTAGTTTAAATTGTTATCTCCTAGGATATATCACTTCAATTGTTTGTGATAGGGACAGTGTGTTGACACGAGATAGCCCGACATTCATTCAAAATCCGGTGACATAAACTGGTCAAGCGTCTAAATGCGCTACGCATTGACTGGCAACTGAGGATCTCCCATTTTGACATCACACTATGCAGACGTCATTCATAGCAACCGTCGCAAGCTTCACTTAGCAACCGCGCAATAATGTTCACCAACTATGGTCTAGAGATATATTCGTGGTTTATTATTTTTATCAAAGCCTATAGTTCCATTTACAAACCATGCCGTATCGATGTTCATTAAATATAACCTTGATTAGCAAGTATCTAATGCTATATCTCCGCACAGGTTTCACCGGAAATGACCCCGACTTATTGTCCCTTTTGGTCGTTTCGGGCATGTGACTTGAAAGGTCTGTTGCTGAGCAATGCTATGACGTCACAATGAAAATGCTCATATAGAGGATACTTAACTGTGTTTCTTAAATATCATGTTTTATGTCATCGAGTGAAGTGGGGAGGCTATATTATCACGAGTGGCAATTAGTTTGACAACAGTTGTTTATTTAATTAGGATTATGTAAAAACTTCACGTAGAAACGGATAATGATATCCCCCTTTAATGACCTTGGTCAGCTGTGCAGCCTCAGTGGCAGTTCAGCTTGTGTACTCGCAACACTGACAGAGACGTAAACAAATGAGTGCGATGTAGCAGCACCAACTTTCCACAAGATATACTATTTCATATGTATTCAAATTAATTAAATTGTTTTTATG
>JAUTBT010084028.1:0-12627 GCA_032361225.1 Lepetodrilus schrolli | reverse complement strand
TAACTGCATTGCCACTCTACAGACATTGCATCCTATCAATATCGCGTCAGAAAGGTAACTTTCGCGAACATTTGAACCTGGAACCTTTGGCTCCGAAGTCCAACTACCACCCGCCCCGTATACACACCTAGGATGATTGATAGTATTTTTGGAAACTTTTTCTGGAACTTCGTTCATGGTTATCAGAGATATGATTTAATTCAGAGGTATGTGTGGTAAGAACTGCATGAAATGGTACCATTGAGACAATAAAATGGATATGCGAATTCGACCTTGTTATAGATATTAGATTGCGAGGCGAGGCTAACCTAGACTGGTAGCATATCTCCTTTATATTATTATTATTATTTTTTAAATTTATATATTTTGTGACATAAATTACTTTCTTATTCTTTTTTTTTTAGATATTGAATATCTATAATATGTAAAAACACTTTAAACTATTCTACCACGGAATATTTATTAACACGCTAATATATGTACAGCTGCACAAGCATACGCTGTGTTATATCGAGGATTGTATTATTCGTCGGACTAATTATTACGTGTTGATTTGTGTTCTGTTCACTGCTCGGTTTAATATGCGTGTGCTATGCAGCATGGTAGTTGCATGACATGGCGACAAGTGGGTGTTTGTTCGTCCCACATCACGACGAGTACAGTGTACAGAATTCATAAGATCTGGACAGTATTTGGTAAGGCACACTAACCCTCTAGAATAAGACACACGCTCAACTATCATAACAAATATGGCATGAGCCTTGAATTGCTTAGCTGCCGTGTTCCGATTGGCTGACGGGCACTGTCACTCACTGGGAGACTGAAAGCTGGGCATGTACAAGTGTGAAGCAGTGACGTGTAAGCGTGCTTCGTTTAGGTAAAATTGTAGAGAGTGATGTCGATTACTGAATATTTCAATAATATACCATGCAACACGTGCAACGTTTATTAAATTACATGTAGAATGTAGCCTAGATATTTATTTATCAACATGCAGTAATTAGATGACTGCCCACCTCAGACTAAAGAAATATCTATTAATTCAATACATCATTATTAGGCCGAGTAATATAATAATAGTATAATAATCCTCTTGTATCGCGCATAACTCCACGTACAATGCATGTTCGTGTGAATAGATGGGTTTTGAGTTTATATTTAAATGCCATAAAACTGGAACTGTCACGGGAGATTATTCCAGAGTGATGGAAATGATCGATGGCCATAATGCAGTTCTAACTTCAGTGATGCAGAGAAGACGCTTGGTATCGGATCGGAGTGTTCTGGATGGAATGTACAGATGGAGATCAGATAGATGTGCAGCAGCACCACCATTACATAGGCACTTTAATGCCAGGCACATAAGTCTGTAGGTAATCCTCAGTTGGATGGGGAGCCAGTGAAGTTATCTCAATACTGGAGTGATATGATCTTGTTTAGATGTATTAGAGATTATCCTCGCTGCGGAATTATGGGTACGTCGGACCCTTCGAATTTGGGTAATACTGGCTCCAGCAAGCGAACTGTTGCAATAATCCAATCTGGAAATTACAAGAGATAGGACAAGTAGAGTAATGGACCACTCATTCAAGAATCTTCGGATATTTCTAATATTCCTTAGCTTAAAGAAGCACATTGTAGAAAGACAGCTAGCATGATCATCTAGTGCGAGTTCAGAGTCCAGAATTACTCACAAATGTTGATAGTGGAATAATTGAGTTGCAAATTGGACAGTTTTTACTTCTGTAGTCGCTCGTCCTTTGGTTGGCCAGTCGACATGCACTTACTTTTGCCATTCAGCTTGAGCTTGTTTCGAAACATCCAGGCCCAGAGATTACGAAACCTTTCTGAGTACGATTTCATGCACAACTCAAAGTAGAAATTTGAGCTTGAGCATGAAATCGTACTCAAAATGTTTCGTCATCTCGGGGCCCGGCTTTGATGTCATTGCAGCAGTTTGTTGTCTGCTCGACAGCAACATGTGACTTTTGCTGACTGTGGTTCAAAGATGTTGAGTAACTAAGCGTCGTCAGCATATAGGTGGCGCTTCAGCTCGTGTCTCTCAATTATGTAGCCGAGTTGTTTTGTCTACAATGTGAATAGTGTAGGACCTAGCACCGATCCTCGAGGCACGCAACATGTTGTCTGTTCCACTTCTGAATAACATCCATCAATGAGGGCAGACTGGGACCTACCTGTTTGAGAGATAGGATTGAAACCATTTCCATGGATGGCGAATTCATCTCCGGTCAACTGTATCAAACGCTGCATTCAACAAGCAGTGCAACCTTGCCATCATCGATACTACGCCTCAGATCATTCACCACCGTCACCAAGGCTGTTTCTGTGCTGTAGAGTTGGCCATAGGCTGAAGGGCTCCTAGAGGTCATGTCGTTGGTTTACTGCTCTATCAATAAGCTTATCTGGGCCGAGTTGTCGAGCCCCCGGTTAGAATGGGCTATTTTGTTTGCTTTTTTTTTTTGAATTGGGGTTTAGAGCTGCTTTCAAGATTCTTTCACTTATATCACAGCTTGTGAGTTTAGGGCAGGAGGAAACCGGCAACATCCGTAGCGCTAAATGTTGCAGTAAACCTGTATGTTCTTCAGTAGTTGAACAGATGACATGTGTGCCTCAAGGATAGGTGCCACTCTACAGACATCACATCCTATCAATATCGCGTCAGAAAGGTAACTTTCGCGAACATTGATGTCAAGCCCCCGGGGCGGGATTTGTACTTGGAACCTTTGGCTCCGAAGTCCAACGTTCTACCACTGCCCTACCACCCGAGATACCAGAATGCCTTTTAAACGTTATTCTGCTGATTATTTTACATTCTAGTACAGCGAAGAGTTGAATGGGTACTAAATCTTCGGCATGTTATTCCAAGTGAGCTAGCACTATTAAAAATGGTGGAAATCCAGACTAGTACAAGCAGTATATATGCATGCAAGCCATGTGAGTGAAACAATCTTGAAAGTGACTTTAAACCCCAAATCAAACAAAGAACTCAATTATAATTGACTCAATTAACCAAACAAATTTGTATTTATTTTCTTATTTATATTTAAAGATTTCTCCTAGGCCACTATCGGCATTGCATCCGGTATCGTTGCTCCGGTCCCGGTAGTATTTAATACGACCTATATAACACAAAGGTAAAATACATCGTTATACTCTATGTATCATGTACATGTATCTGGTATCTTATGCACGAAGATAATTAAAATCGAGAGGGTAGGGGGCGTGGGTGGAGGAGATAGTGATAGAGGATGGAGACGCAGGTAATCCTTGTTCAAAGTAAGGCTGGAAACATGAACATTCCTGTCATTTTCAAACCACGTATGCATATCAACACATATTCGTACTAGTAACTGATGGAATCAAACATAAAATCTAATAATAATTGTACCCTGCAGTTCATAGAATTTATTTTCGGACCATAGGGCACCTAAGTGTGTCGAATTCTATTTTTAGACATCAGGTTTAATAATTCTGGTGATAACCTACATGGTGACATGTGCGTGGCTGTTGTATTGTTTACGTATATTACGTTGTGTCCAGATCTATCACGCGTGGACAGATGAACACATGCTGAACAACATGATTCTTCTTCTCTGAATAGAACAGAAATTTAAGCACACGATCCTTATTTACGGCGTATTAAGATTTTCTGTGGAGTTTAGTCAACCCAAGGCTTAGTACTGTATTTGGTTATCACCGGAACATGGGAAATTCTGGGAAATTCGAAAAATAGACCTGACCTACTTATATGCCCTATTGCAATGCTATGTAAATGATATTATGTCGAACTGTTGCGATATATTATCAATGCTTATGTCGACTTATTGTGATGAATTATCAATGTTTATGTCGACTTATTGTGATGAATTATCACGTCACTAGTTGTTTTAAGAAAGCTCACATTTCAAAACAACATGTGATATGTTATCAAAGCATATTATATATCAACTTAAGATAAACTATTATATTGCAACATCTCACTACAAAGGTTAACAAAGCTGCCAACACAGATGGGTTTATCGGGTATATGAAGACAGTTGAGTTTGTCTGGAATATTAAGACAGTTGGGTTCGTCTGGTATATTAAGACAATCAACAAGGAACGTAACATCATGTGACAACATTATGGACAGACGGACACAGACATATCGACGTTACATTTATCCCAGGCAGTTGAGACCTTGTACTGTGTTCCGTGATCCATAAATCGAAGTACCGGTATTCTGAATTCATGATTTCTCAATTTTGCTGCAAAGATCAGTAAAAATCCTGTGAATTACTACACACTCGTATTGTCCACACATTCGTGGGTTGCCAGGTTGTTAGATGTTAAACGCAGACTGGCTGGGGGAACGCAGAATCACTGGTTGTTAGATGTTAAACGCAGACTGGCTGGGGGAACGCAGAATCACTGGTTGTTAGATGTTAAAGGCAGACTGGCTGGGGGAACGCAGAATCACTGGTTGTTGGATGTTAAACTCAGACTGGCTGTTCGTTGTTAAACGGGAACTAAATGCCGTGGAATGCATGGGTTTGCGTTGTCTTATTATACCAGAAGGGAGTCATTCCTACATCATAAAGATAGTCCATTATTTGAATACATGTTTAGAAAGTGAGGCGGCTAAATCAGGGGATGGCATAGTGCGAACCTCGCCGGATTTCCCATCAAGAAAGTATGTCTCAACGGGTCCCTTGCCCTGGAAAGGAATGACAGAAACACTAGCAGTAGCATAGACACACTAGCAGTAGCATACTATTACATCTGACACAAGATGGTTATAGACATAGACATAAACTTAATCAGTTTCAATCATGACCATTAGATAAAGACAGTGTAGTACTTGGACAGCACTAGTTAATATCTAATATATATGTTATATAGCTCGTAAACTACGTTCTGAAGTCTTTTGTGAGACACTTCCTACATACACTCATTTCCTGTGGATCTATATCTTTCTCCTACAATGGACCTGTTCTGTGAAACTTGTTATCAGTTGAAATCAAATTGGCTGACAATCTAGCCATTTTCAAAGCTAAGCTTAAATTAGGCTCCTTCTAAAAATATGATAATTTAATATGTTATTATATGGTTAAATACAAGCACTTTCATTTAAACCAAATTTAAAAATTCATTTTAATTAGTAAGTTATTAGACAAAAAATAACTCGGAAATCCAAGATTTCCGGAAACTGCCGAGTGAATTATTGTTTTACGTCACAGCGTGAATTTTTCATCCATACGTGAGGGAAACTGCAGACATTTAATGAGTAGAGGCGTAATCACGTGATGTGACATCACTGATGATAAACCTTCCGCATTTCGTTATAGAAACAGACAGCAGTAGTCGAGTGTTTCTTGTTATATAGTGGTTATGTGATGGACAGAGAATTAGTAGAGGTTGATTTCAGAGTAACTAATGTCAATGCCTACCAGTACGAGCCTTAGTAAACCGTGAAGACGATAGTGATACGACAGAGGGCGATAGCGACAATAGAACTGAAGCCGAAAAAAATTAAATTAAATAAGAAACCATTAAAAATCGATAAAATTGCCAAGAAACATTTCATGAATCCACAGACATCTAGGCTGTAATTTTTCAACCAAATAAATCAATTATGATGACCATTTTTGCGGTAATTACTCAGCATTCAATGATGTGCTGTTTTGATGAGACCTTTTCAGTCTGTTATCTAGTAGGTAGTGGCTTGGGCCACTTTCAACCAATCAGAGGAGAGTACTGCTTGTCTATCATAGCCTGAGCGTTTACGCGCACGTGATAAATAATTTATAATAATATATTGTATTCAATTTAATCACCACCAAACTAGATCTACTCTGCATTATTTAGTATCTGAAAATAAACATTACTAGCGTACCGACAGTGAACCAAGGTTGATTAGTACTAATAATATAGTACCACTACTACTACTAATAATAATAATGAATATATGCCGAGATGCACCACGTCTACAAAACTGAGATGCACTAACAGCCATTGTTGACAACTCTGCCGTGTCGTCGAGTGCATCATGGTCTAAATATTTTCTTACTGACCTTTGTCCTGGCTTTAATAATGAATCCCAAACCACGACTTGGTAATATTCTTGTCCCATACCTCGACTATTTTAGTCTGCTATGAACTATACATGTTGCTATTTAACTTTCATAAGCAGGTAATTTGTTTTACGTGATTGGAGGTTTATGGAAGCTCTCTGAGACGGTATAAATGACTGCCTTGTAACGATGCATGTGAAGTGATAACACACATTCCCACGAACGGTGGATGGCTGGGTAGGTCGTGCTGGGATGTGTCGGGAGTTGGGGGTGGTAGATTTTACAAATGTTTCCTGTCCTTTAAATGTTGCTAAGTCACTGAATTTGAAAGAAGTGAAGTACACTACAGGATGGTACATGCTTTTTGAACACATTATTTTGATACATGAGAAAGATAAGAATATTTCACCATTCTATACCTTTCAGTCTAATGTTCTTTTGTGCTATAAAGGGGAGATTTTATATGTATGATACTTTGATGGGATACATTTTATATGTACACACATTAGAGGAGATAAATTTTAAATGTACATAGTTTAGAGGGGACACATTTCTATATACATCCTTCTCAATCATTTCTTATCATCAAGGATTTTACTGGTTATTTGCCTACATAACATTAGAGGGCACACATTATATGTATGCTTTGTGTGGAAAGAATACAAACGATCATTCACAGGCACGAGGCCCCTTGACTCCTGAATGAACACGTGGCATGAGTGATAGATTTGACACGCCCTAATCTTCAATTGCCAGTCCCAGGCCACCATACTACGTCCCAGGCCACCATACTACGTCACAGGCCACCATACTACATCCCAGGCCACCATATTATGTCCCAGGCCACCATAGCCACCATACCACGTCCCAGGCCACCATAGCACGTCCCAGGCCACCATACTACGTCCCAGGCCACCATACTACGTCCCAGGCCACCATAATGTGTCCCAGGCCACCATACTACATCCCAGGCCACCATACTATGTCCCAGGCCACCATAGCCACCATACTATGTCCCAGGCCACCATACTACATCCCAGGCCACCATATTATGTCCCAGGCCACCATACTACATCCCAGGCCACCATACTACCTCACAGGCCACGAAACTATGTCCCAGGCCACCATAGCCACCATACTACGTCCCAGGCCACCATACGTCCCAGGCCACCATACTACATCCCAGGCCACCATACTACATCCCAGGCCACCATACGTCCCAGGCCACCATACTACGTCCCAGGCCACCATACTAGCAGTGATCACAGTTGTAAATTGTTATAGTAGCCATTACTTGCTGTGAGCGAGGTCAAAATTAACGATAATGACCGTGCATTTTCAGAGGTGGTCATTAGCTCCAGATTGAAGAGAAATTGCAGAGGTTGTGGTTGTTAAACACAGGAAGGATGCCACGAGATTGACAGACTTCCAGGAACCCCCAAGCCATCCCCCCACCACCCCAACAGTTTCTGTGTTGAGCACTTTCAATCACTTCTAGTATACACTAATCCAATCAACACTAATTTTCATGTCGTACTTAGCAGAGATTGGAACGACGGAATCAATCGGAGAGCATGCATAATTTTACCTGAAGGAACCACGTCCGAATCACATTCTGCCCGAAGGTACTTGCAACAGGTTTAATTTGAACCAGATTACTTCCCCCCCCCCCCTGGTGACAAACTTGCCTCTTCTAGATTATCGGCTGTGTGGGTGGAGGTTTTAAGGAGACACTGTGTTTATTATTTGATGTCAATGTACTAACCCCAGTGGAATTTCATGAAGGTTTGCCTGAAGTCATGCCAGTCCATGTAATTGTCTTCACAAACGAAACAAATCTCTGAAGATTTCTACTAATGATTCTCCCCGTGGCCCTTCTTTCCTTCATCCTCCTGGAGGCAAAGGTTAACCCATGAAGGGGAAGCCTTAAATTATATTACAGGGATGGTAATTTTCCGTGGATCCGTGGAAATTTGCTGATTTATTTGCCATGGGGGTCGATTTACTTACCCAGGACGTGGCTTGGGGACTGCAGATCCCAGACCCAATGCTTGTTTTCCACTGAAATTCCAATTGCCTCATATTGTGTCCTTACAACAAATTTACTCTTACAACTTATTGTAAAGTTGATGCATCAAACGATGACACAATCTTAAAGTATTGCATGCATTTAATGCTCAATCGGGGCTTGATATACATTCAGTTTTGATTAGTATCTGGATATTGAATTTGTGCAAAGATGGCCTCTGTTGGCCAAGTCTGTTGATGCTGTTGCGTGCATGTAAAATTGACTGCAATTACATCATGTAAAATTGACTGCAATTACATCATGTCAAAAATGACCGAGTAATAAAATGTTTTATGTTAATGGAAGCATACCTGCCTATGCTGTTGCTGGGCTCGGCAATTAATGTATGTCAATATGAATCAGTGGTTTGGCCTCCGAGCAACATTCTCTTCATCCGAGGCTGGAACATTTATCGGAGGACAGGTGGATTTTTCTCAGCATGCTCGGTGTATCAAAACTAAATACATATCATATTTGATGGAATCATTTTTGGTTCGTAGGAGGGAGCATTGATTTTGGATTGTTTTAATATACAAGTATTACCTTTTCCCATTACAGCAGGTAATTAATGGTACATGTAATTATGCTATTTTATTTTGGAAAAAGATCCTCTGAATATTGTGTATAATTTCTGCCAGCTAGCAGGTAAATTCGTCAATCAATGGTTCAAGCTGTCATTCACAGCATTTCCATATTATAATCCATGCACATATATACTGAAGGTAAAATTTTAAGCAACACCAGTATTTTTTGGCAGATGCTTAACTTAAAGTGTAATATTTCTTGAAATGAAGTAATTTTTTGAACGTTTAGAACTGTGATATTTGAGGGTCACTTGCCACTATTAAAACAGGTACATTTAATTAAAGTGAAAGGTAAGCATGCTTTGTTTAAATGTAGGGTGTACTTCAAGCATAACCACGATGCAGAATAAGTTTGCGAAAAATTATAGAAAAAGTAAAAGAGACTCTAATGTATCTTGCGGGGAAAATGTGAATTAGTGTTTTGTTATGTCAACAGTTCAACAATTTAACCATTAATTGCATTCACTGCACTCAATAATGTGTGTAACCACCTCAGCTCCAAAACAGTTCCTGACATCATTGACGCATTGATAAAACCATCTTTTTTTCAAGAAAGCCATCTTTAAATAATGTAAAATGTGATGCTTTAAATTTTACCGTCAGTATATTTGTTATGGCAATGTCTCCCATTGTTGTTGTTTTATCTCCATTGCAAGTTTTCTTTATTATATTCCGCAATGTTGGACTATTCTGAATTAGCAGGCAATTGTTTGTGACGATGTAATCAAATATCACATTTTCAACGATAATTCAAATTTTGTAACTTTTTTTTCTACCCAGAACACGGGTTTAGAGATTTTCAGCAAAAACCTTCTTCGCTCAGTCAATGATTTCAGTTGTGTTTATTTAAATGGTCACGAGACCATAATGAACGTCGGCACGTAGCGGTGATATTGAAAGTACATAAGAAGCATTTGCAATCGTTAATCTGCTTGGCCCATAACGAGCAAAGTGGGCGTATCGAATTCCGTATGGTCTGTCATTTGCATTGGAGTTATCTTTCCACTTATTATCTGCCAGGATCAAGTTTGGTCTGACCGTACATTTAGTACTGATTGGACTCAAAATACTAAAAGTCCATATTTGTCCTTTTACCCGTTCGTTCGTAACATTGATATATTTAGTCTGTAGTAGCAGTGTTCATCATAGGAGGGGGCTGGTGGTAGCGCAGTGGTAGAATGTTGGTCTTCAGAGCCAAAGGTTCCAGGTTCAAATCCCGCCCCAGGAGACTGGCATCATTGTTTGCGAAAGTTTCCTTTCTGGTGCTTGCAGATTTACTGCAAACATTCAGCGCTACGGATGTTGCGGTTTACCTCCTGCCCTAAACTGACAAGCCGTGATAGAAGTGAAAGAATCTTGAAAGTGGATCTAAACCCCAATTAAAAATAATGAAAAATCATCATAAGCTTCCAAATTAGGGAGAAAAATAATATACATTAAGGCAATATTACAACTAAATTTTTCTTAGTTCTATTAGTCTTGCATTATTTTTCAAAATAATTTATGTCAGGGCGATTATGGGCGAATGTTGCATATGAATGAAAGTTTGCTGCTATGATATTAAGCAATAAATCACTCACTCTCGCGTATCAAGGCCTCATTCCACAGAACGATCGTAGCGCTACGAGAGTACTTACTCCATGTTAAGAGAATATAGGAGTTACGTTTGTTATAGCGCTACGATCGTTCTGTGGAATGGTGAACCAGACGAATATTGTACTCCAAGTTTACATTGTTTTTTTACTTCACATATCGATCATGATATTAATGGATGAAGGTGAATAGTGAATTGAAAGCAGGTTTTTTTAATTGAATTTTGCTAAATATTTGCAAGAACAATGTTCAGAACATCTATTAATAACCTAGACATAGTGTGTTGTTATATTAATAACCTAGACATAGTTTGTTGTTCTATTAATAACTAGACATAGTTTGTTCTATTAATAACCTAGACATATTTTGTTGTTCTATTAATAACTAGACATAGTTTGTTGTTCTATTAATAACTAGACATAGTTTGTTGTTACTTCAAGTTCCCCATGTCCCTATAATATGACAGCCGAGTATCTTACTTGGCCTACCCAAACCTCTGATGATGGTTGTGACGTGGTAGAGCCATAATGGAAAATCAACTTGTCACCAGACACAAAAGCCAGAGGTAATGGAAGTGGCTGGAGCTGGTGTAATCAGCGTGGTCCTGTCACCATATCCCTGTCTCCGCATCTCGGCCACTGTCACCATATCCCTGTCTCCGCATCTCGGCCACTGTCACCACATCCCAGCCATTGCCAGTGTAATCAGCGTGGTCCCGTCACCTCATTCCAGCCACTGTCACAACATCCCTGTCACTTCATCCCAGCCACCACTGGACAAAGGATGCTTTCGGTCCAATAACCTCAAAGCATCAAATGATCTAAATAATGTTGTGTCCAATAAAACTCGACACTTGGCAGAAAAAACATTTTCTTAGCAATTTAATTTTCAAGAATCTTGCCGATTTTTTTAATAGACCGTGGAAATAAAAAAGGGATTTTTTTTTCCGATGACATTGCTTTTAGATAATTCTTGTACATTCAATCGTATTCGTATTTCCGAGTGAATTACCCTAACTATTGCTCTATTACATCAGCAAATTCCTGTTCTATTGAAGCCCTGTCAGTCTTGACAGTTTACAACTTTTATGATTTAGTACAATCGTAGCTCATGGGTGAAATATTCCCGCAGCGATGCAAAGCATTAAATCAATCAAAGAACTTTCATGCACTACTCTTGCTTTTAAAGCATCACTGCCTAGAAATGTCGACATTAAAATTTGTGCATGAGCTGCAGATTCCCGATAAAGAAAAAAAGCCTCGATACATCATATGACCTGTTATACTATAGTACCATCATAATTGGCTTTAGTTTGCAAGATCTGATGTTTTGCCTTTATTCCTTACATGTGATCACTGTGAACTCCATTGTACTTTGAACCAATGTTTAAAAGAGCGCTAGTTTGGTGGTGGAGATTATCCTGCGATCTCGGGAGTGTTTCATAATTGAATTTCTGCAATGGCACTAACATTTCCCTACATTCATGAGAGAAAAAAACAACAGAAAAACGCCTTGAACCTATTACACTAGGCATAGGAGAAGACCATAGTCGGCTCTCTTCCGACATGCATTTCCGATCCTATTTTGAAAAGGATGAAAAAGAGATTGAAGATTGAAGGCATAAAAAGACACAGTAATCCTTTGGCCTGGGTTCTTAAATGGACTGGGATTTCATTCGCATCACGATTCTTATGTTTTTTTCACAAAGGATAGGCAGTACCTTTCATGTGGGACTTTATTCCATACATTCAGGTTATCTATTTAGGACATGCTTTTTTTTTTAACTAAAGAAATTATTATTTAAAGATTATTTGTTTTCGGTAAACATTTTGAGATCAAATAGAATTCCTTAAAATTGTTGTAAAGTGTAGATGCAATATTTTTGGTATGTGAAGAAAGAAATATAGTGTTTGTAGAATTTTATTCTTAGATGTCTAATTTTCTCCACTGGCTTGTATTTATAGGTCATCAATGTTTACGTGAGTCAACTAGCGTATACTCTTGTCTGTGACGTGCGTCTACACTTACAACAATATCCCTGTGTGACGTACACATGACAAACAACAACGAGCCATCCCTTTAAGCACGGAGCTTGAGTAACGCGATTAGCGCTAACACAATCGGTGGCACTAATGCACACCGCACTTGCCTCATCGCTGGGCTTGATCCCGTCATACCTTCATTCATGCTAGGGACCTGTCGAGATAATCCGATTGCGTTTGATGTAGCATATGCGTTTTGAGGACAATTTAAGGCTAAGCACTACCCCCCATTAACCAACCCCCCATCCCCCCAGCCCCACATTCCC
>JAUTBT010084027.1:0-30920 GCA_032361225.1 Lepetodrilus schrolli | reverse complement strand
CATTTATATTCATATATTTTTAGAGTTCAAAATGTCGTCCTTCATTTCTCTAAACTCTAAACCCACCCCCCCCCCAAAAAAAAAAAAAAAAAGCTATTAGGGACAGAGTAGGTCAGAGTGAGTAGGTCAGAGAGAGTAGGTCAGACAGGGTGGATCAGAAAGGATAGCTGAACAGAGTAGGTTGAGCAGGTACATCAGAGATGATGTAAGCACCTTGCTATTGGTATGTGCTTGGTATGGATCTGCAATCTAAACACTACAAGATGGCCTCAGACTTTGAGATTGATGAACCATTATCATAATAGGCATTTTCATTTTCATCCAGTATCCTTTGAAGGAGGTGGTGGCCATCCACAGAGATCCACATGTGCTGGAAGACATCCGATCTCTGGAGCCGTACATTCTGGAGGTGAGACTGCTTGTTGCTGGAACGAATAGATACTCGATTTTGACGTTCAGAGGGCAATCAAGAGCTGGTCTATTCCTGTGTCTTCCAACAAAAAAAACATAGGTTTTGATGAACTTATTTCGTATGAGTGAAAGATTCTAGCTGCGACATACAACAATAACTCACTAATCAACAATTCATTCATTTTATTAACTCAACTTTTGACCCATCGCATTATGATTTATGTAACCAAATGTACATATAGTTTTGTATATATTTATTCTCACATTGTAGCACCATGAGCAAGCAGTATGCATGGATTTGGCGCATGACAAATGCACAATATTATTATTATTATTATGCATTTTGTACAATATTGGTAAATAACAATTCTGTTTTCAGGAGTTGAATGTTCGCACGCTCACCACCACGACAGACAAGGAGAAGTACGGCGTGCACCTTCGGGCAGAGCCAGACCACCGAGTGTTGGGAGCCAGACTGAAGGGCGAGTTCAAGTCCGTGATGGCAGAAGTGCAGAAGCTGACCGACAGGCAGCTAGTGGAGTTCCAGAAGTTAGGGGAGATAACTGTGCTAGGACATACGCTGCAGAATGAAGACCTGAGGTTGATGTTCACTGTCGGGGACAAAGGAGGGAGGGGACAGCATGAAGCACACTCTGATGGAGAGGTGAGTCAAGGTCGAAAAGGAAGATAACTTGTTGGTCAGGTTTGGTAAGGGAGATAATTTGTTTGTCAGTCAACGTTGGGAAGAGAGGTAATTTGTATGTCTCTCAAAGTTGGAATGGGAGATAATTTGTTTGTCAGTCTAGGTCGGGAAGGGAGATAATTCGTTGGTTAGTCGAGGCAGAGAGGGGAGATAACTTGTTGAGAAGGATTGGGAAAGATCATTTGTTTGTCAGTCAATTTCAGGAAGTGAAGAGAAGGGAGGTAATATGTGATTAGATGGGGTAGAGAAGAGACAGATCTTGTCAGACACCCTGTAGAAGGATGATGCCATTTTGGTCAGTCATAAAGAAGTACGATGACCTGTTCAAGAAAAGAAAAAACAGTTTACTTTGTCTCAATTTGTTAACGGTTAGGAAGTATTTATGTAATTTTCCTCCAAAATCTATTGTGGTGTTGTGATGTGTGACGTGATGTGTGACGTGATATATCTATGTATGTGATAGGTGCTGGTGCTACTAGACGTCAGTCCGGACCAGTCCATGTTGGAGGAAGGGGTGTCAAGGGAGGTCATCAATCGCGTACAGAAACTAAGGAAAAAGGTGAGCCTGGATATCAGTCATTGCTACAAGAACCATTCGTAACGATCACTAATAAAATGACTATTTCAACAACTATGGCTGTAAGTAGTAGTAGATAATCAGTGTATTTTGTACTGAAACAACCAGTGACTTGCTATGTATACTATAATGCGTTATGTTCCCACCAGGCCAATCTGTCTCCACACAACGACATTACCGTGTTCTACAAGGCCTCGCCCAACCTGGCTCGCATCATCGTCGAGTTCTCCTCCTTCATATTCTCCACCATCAAGCAGCCCATTGCACCGTACCCAGTCATGGGAGAAGTCATTGTCACAGAGGGGTCAGAGGTAAGATGTTGACAGTAGCATTTGTCTGTCCTTATATGAATGTCACAGAGACATACCATATCAATTTATGATATGTCACAACATACAGTGATGCTATTTTAGTGCTCCAACAGTTATCAGTAGGTATTGTTTCATTGATTTAGAACCTATCAGCATTATTAATTTACCGATTTTTCTTTTATACACAGATAAAATCTGACACACTTGAACTGACATTTGTGCGTCGAGGAGATGGTTGGAGCAGCCGAGCTGGAGGAGACGTGAGCTCCACTACAGCACCAGAACTCAACCCAGCCCCCGTGAAGAATGGAGT
The DNA here is from genome assembly GCA_032361225.1 of Lepetodrilus schrolli. Taxonomy (NCBI): domain Eukaryota; kingdom Metazoa; phylum Mollusca; class Gastropoda; order Lepetellida; family Lepetodrilidae; genus Lepetodrilus; species Lepetodrilus schrolli. The sequence continues at coordinate 28,605 of JAUTBT010084027.1, read as the reverse complement.
GAAGCCTCTGTGTAGATTTGTCAACTTGACCTTGTGTGGAGCAGAGACACAAGAAGGTCGGACAGGCACACATGGGACACTACTCTTGGAGAACCCTCTAGGGAGCTTTCCTCTATCCGGAGCAGACTTTGTTGGTGTGGTGAGTAGAATGCGAAAGATGGTTGATATTGAGATGTAGGTAGACAAATAATTATTTTCATAAGAACAGTATGACAGTTGGATACTCCCCAGGGAGTTGAGAAGGAAAATGAGAGCACACTGATCCATTGAACCTCCAAAGCTTGATGGAAGTTAGAAATATGGCACCGTATACATGATACATGGCTAATTTGGTACAATAGGTAAATATATATATATATAATCGTCTATGTATTAATCTATATTTGACTCGAGATATTACCTCGTCGAATGATTAATTTATAACTTTGTTCATGTATTTGACGACCTACTAACACAAATGTGTATGTTTATTAGGCCAAGCAGATGTTCGGAGTGAGAGGACAAAATATCAGGGTTTACGAAGACGCCAGTCTCAAGAAACAGCTCACTCCAAATTCCAAAATGGCCGACTACTCGACGCGGACTCTATACTTATGTAGGCCTTCTCATCAATTGCAATCTCTTCGACCGTCTACGACATCGCCCGTGTGCCACTTTGCCAATGTGGAGGTCGTCAGGTCAAAGGGCAAGGCTGAGAAGGGGACACTAATGTTGGAGAACCCTCGCGGAGACACTCTGACGTTCTGTCTTCTTCTAGAACAGGTTTGTGTCTCTTTGAATCCTGCATGTCTGTGGACGGTGCAGGCACCAAGATCAGTATGGAAAATAAGTCGATCTTAGAAATAATAAAATATTAGGCCCTCGTTATTTGATTCCTTGGTTTACAGATCTTTCTGTGATCATTTTGGCTCAGGCAGTTGAAAATATAAATATATATAATTTGTTCTTTTAGCTGGTCGGTTGGGCCCAATATTTTTTAAAAAAGAAAAGAAATAATGGTCGGTTGACAGAAAATTATGGCCTTATTAAGGTTATGTTATCATAAATTTGGCTGTTAGTACACACTGCTTGATTGTCGCAAATGGGTGGAAGATTACCGTAGCAACGTTAAACTCCATAATTACTCTCTCACTCATACTAGTTGATATGTATGTTATTATATTAATTCCTGAAAATAGGTTGTCTTTTTCTCAAAAATGAAGGTTTTTAGTTTGAACCAACACACATTAGGTACCAGATACTATGTTTTGGAGATCCAGTTTAATATTGTTCTGTTGTACTGATTTTCAGGTCCGAGCTATCTTCAACAGTTCCACCATCACTCTCAGTCGGACCAAAGACAAGAAGGGGGAGATAACTCCCAAATCCGTGCCAGATGTTCTGAGTCTGCACTCTGAGACTCTATACGCTATCATCAGTTAATGATTGCCATCATATTCTGCTGAATATTTTGCCATCTATCGTGGTCGCTATTTTTATTACAGAAACAGTCCAATTTATACAGAAAACAATTCAGTTTAGCTGCACTAAGCCAGGTGCGTAGCGGCCTATACGCAGAAACACAGACGAATCCATATCAGTTTCCTAGTTAACTTTATTTTTTAAACAAAACATAAGCATAGTACAGTTACAGTACTGGCGAATCCACATTAAAATACCCTTAGCTACTCGCTTGTAAACATTAAGTATTTTAGGGAGTAGTGTCTTGATATCGATATTAATAGTTGCTTATTTCCATTTGTTATACAAATTATGGGTTGTCTACCAGTCATATGTTTGAGTCTGATTCTCACAATTTTAGTACTAGAGAAATGTGGTGAAGTGAGAACTTCATTGTATTAAGTTGAAAACAAAAGGTCTAAAAGTCTTATTTTACAATATCAATCAAAACAATTGTACAGATCTCAATTGGAAGAATCTTCACAAAGTGCTTTGACTTCTTTTGACAGAAACTGAAAATGAATATATTTGTAGTCTATCCTGGAAACATTTCTATTGATCTCTGATTGGTTGCCAAATTGTGCTTTTTCTGTCTGAAATTAAATAAAATTATGAATTCTGATAGTAGACTCAAATCATATCTAATTATTTGATAAGTGTATATATCAACAACTCCTTTGATGCAGTAAAAAAATGTATTCCTTGTTATCTTTTGTGACTTTCTGATAACAGAACATAACATCATACCCTTATACTATGGAATAACAACATAACATCATACCCTTATACTATGGAATAACAGGACATAACATCAGAAACATAACATCATACCCTTATACTATGGAATAACAGGACATAACATCAGACCCTTGTACTATGGAATAACAGGACATAACATCATACCCTTATACTATGGAATAACAACATAACATCATACCCTTATACTATGGAATAACAGCATAACATCATACCCTTATACTATGGAATAACAACATAACATCATACCCTTATACTATGGAATAACAACATAACAGCATACCCTTATACTATGGAATGACGAGACATAACATCAGACTCTTATACTATAGAATAACAAAGCATAACATAACATTGGACCCATAACATCATAAGTGCCAGCCTCTTTTTTCAGGTCAGCAAAATATAACGTAACGCTCTCATTCACTCTGGGTGCCATTTTGAGGAGTTTGCATATGCTGTCTGTGGAGCAGCAGTTTCCCATTGACCAGCCAGTATTATTAGCTTTTACTGCACATCTATATAAGCAACATGTTAAGCATATGTAAATATTTGTGTGTCCATGCATTTCCACCAAGATTTACGTTACCAGCTGGTTATTGAAGTTTATTACAGCTTTAATGTAGCAATTCAGTCGAGTACGAGTTGCCTCCCTTTGACCGAATTATTTGTAATAGTCTTAAAAACTGAACCGACTTTTGGACAAACATGCATGAGAGAGATACTTTATAAAAAAAAATATATAGAGACTTTAGTTTCCCCACATTAAAAAAACGAGAATGTCTGCGTATCACGTCACTTAATTTTAGTTTCCCCACATTAAAACGAGAATTTCTGCGTATTACGTCACTTTCTTTTATTTTACCACTTGAAGTGCAAGTTAAAACGTGCACGTGAATAATATCACTTGATCAACAAAATTATGTGACGTAGTAGGTAGGAATTCCCACGTTTGAAGTTGAACGTGGAAAAACTATAGGTTTCCACGAATGTGTCTATGGCTGAAGTTACAGTTACTTTAGATTTACGTCTTTTACAAACTACAAGTCCCTGAACTGAAAATATTTGCAGAATAGGCAATATAGGGAGAAATGCATACTACCAAATTAGGAACATCAGTCAGATAAACAGATATGTAGACAAAATACCCATCAAGTGCCTTATCCATGCATTTGTTACATCACGATTAGACTACTGCAACAGCCTTCTGCATAGCATCCAGCAACACCATCTGGACAAATTACAGCATGTACAGATTGCAGCTGCCAGGCTCATTACACACACACGTATGCGCGAGCACATAACACCTGTAAAGAGATGCACTGGTTTCCAAGCTTTTCAAGCAGCTAACATTCGTCTACAAATCTCTACATAGCCTGGCGCCAGTCTACCTACAAGAACTCTTTGCTCTTTACAGACCTGAGCGTACACTGAGATCTGCTGACAAATTACAGCTAGTGTTGCCATCAACTTGCAGGGCAGCGTACGGCGACGGAACCTTCAGGAAAGCAGGCGCTGTCCTATGGAATGATCTACCAGCTGATGCTCGAAGTTCTGATGATGTCAACACTTTCAAATCCATGCTGAAAACCATCCTCTTCAAAAGAGCATATGACTGAACGCTCTTGAGCAGCGACGATATCTGGATATAAATGCATAATTTATGTATTTATTTATTATTTTCGTTCAGGAGCCCCCATGGCACTTTCACGAAGCTGTCGCATGCGCCACGAGACCATAACCCTCTAGAACCCTCTCGTGTGATAATAGCGACCGAGACCACGTACGAGGGGGTTATGGTGTCTTAGGAAGGGGTTAATTGTGTCGTAATGGATACTAGAGCTCCGTTAAATGGTTCCCAGATACGAGAGTGAAACGTAGCCATGAACCACGACCAAGCCCATAGGCATTCCAGAACCCACCCCACCCCATGTCTACCATATCAACTCTATCCATACCTTAAGCACGCATGCGCACGTAACCCCAAATGAACCCTTCACTCTGATGTTTTTACAGAATAACGTTCTAACATTGAATGCGCCAAGAAAGAAAAGCGATATTTGTCAGTGCCGTCTCCAAGACAGCTTCACGATTTGGTCTCCGTCTATAATTGCATCCTGTTTGATACAATCTGTTGTGTGTATCGCAAGTAATTGCTTCCATGAATTCTACATTGGATGGATATTGTAATACATCTTTGAATCAACGTACATTTTGGCGTGGAAGAAACGGCGGTTATTTTACGTTCTATGGGCCGGAATGTGAAAGAAGAATACAAATGCCAGTTTATACAAATGTACAAAATTAAGTGTACACAATTCATTTACGTTTGTATATTGCTAGCAAAGCGTGAATGACTGCGCAGTGGTAGTAATTAATAAAAGTACATCTACCAATCGAAGAACACAGCTCGAGGACATGATGGATATAATTTTAATTTGATTGATCTGCCAACGTTCTGTCAGGTTAGACTGGTTCAGAGTTTGAATCTGGTCTGCGTTTCACGAAAGGGTCATACCGGTAATACGGGCATTAATCGAGGCCACAGTCATCTGCTATTGTAATAGTATGGTGCCTGAACTACAATCTACGACCCTATCGTGAAATGTATGCCAGAGCTATCGTATTTAGCGGGTGTTAAATAGCTGAACAAGTATTGCGATAAAGTGGCCTAAAACAATATCTAAATACAAACTAACTGAATAATAATCAATCGCCGAGTTCGATTTTCTTTGTATATGAAGACGTCATTTAAATTGTTCTCTGAGAGTTTCTTCAGGTGCTATCTGGCCGTTCAACATAACTTGTGTGGTTAGCCTACCTATTATTTACGACAGTGCGCAATGATAGAACCTTCTGTCAGTACCAGCCAGTGCTCGCAGGTTTGCTGCAACATTCAGCACTACGAATGTTGCTGGTTTCCTCTTGACCTAGTAGCGCAATGGTAAAACGTTAAATTGGACTTTGTAGCCAAAGATCCTGGGTTAAAATCCCGTCCCTGGAGGTCGGCATCAATGTTCGCAAACGTTACCTTTGATAGGATGCGCTGTCTGTACCGTGGCAATACAGTTAACATCCTTGGTCTGTCGGTACCAGGCAGTGCTCGGAGCTTAAGGTTTACGTCAACATTCAGCGCTACGGATGTTACAGGTTTCCTCCTGCACTAATCTGACCAGCCGTGATATAAATCGACGAATCTTGAAAGCGGATCTAAACTCCATTAAAAAAAAAGAATTCAATGTGAAGACAATGAGGAATGATAGGAATCTGTGTATTTTTCAGAATCATTGAATCGCCTGCATCATCCTCTGAAGCAACGACCATTGCCGGATGTTAAGTAGACGTGGACATTGTGTCAGGAGGATGCGCAAGACGTCGCAATTGCTTTGGTTGATATGTTTCATGAATGTTACATGATCACCTCGACTAAATTACTGTAGCGTTTGACACATTGATAGTATATATAATTGACATAAAACAAATTAATAATAATAATATATCTGATCTATGGTGAATGAAAATTATCTATGTTGAATGTTGTAAAAATCACATTTTAAGTCACTCACTCTATGTAGAATGCTGCAGATTATATGTAGACTGTGGTCATGAAACGCAGGCTGAAAAACTTGTGGTGTCACCTTGTGGTGTATCAAGTAGAATGGCATGTGCATATGAATGATAACTTAGCGCCTTGAACGACAGCTTGTGCTGTATACTCCCCAGGGAGTTAAGAAGGAAAATAAGAGTACACTGATCTAGTGACCGGGGTAATAATGTAGCTCTATGTGCACGCTTTCGAGCGTTGATTTGGCGCAATGTACGGTAAACGCGCACATTATTACATGCAGTGTTAGTGTTATAGTCATATGAATGAATGTTTTACCGTTTCTGATGCCGTCCAGATCTGAAACAGTTGGCTGACCAAGTGATTTTTCAGGGTATGTCCTGATCGTAGCATTGAACTTCTGTGACACGCTGCGTGAAACTCGCGCTCTCACTAAAGTAGGATTTCGCCCTCAAAGAGCTACCCATAATATGTTCTTACCTCCTGAAGAAGGGTCTGTGTGGCACTGTCTGACCGGAAAATAGCATCTCAAGTACCTATTATGAGTATTGCAAGAGCACAATATCATCTAATGTACCTATTAGTTTGTCAGCAGAACATTGAATGTTCGATCACTAGTTTGTCAGCGCAGAACATGCATGGCCTTCGAAGATTGCCAGAGTACTAGTGAATGACATCAGGCCTGCGTTTCACGAAAGTATCGTACCAATAAGCCTGGCGTAAATCGAGGTTTACTACAGTATAACCACTTTGTTATACGCAGCCCTAGACTATTGTGTGATTATCCATTTAGAACATGACTTCTCAATATTGTATTTTAGGATTGTCAGCTCAGAGCAACACTTCTGAAGACAATCATATGGTTGTCAATCCGGATCATGACCTCTTAAAGGGAGTGTCAGCCTAGTGTCAGTCAACATGGCCTCTAAAACTATATAGTACAATTGGATTTATCAGCGCAGAAGATAGTCTCATAAGCAGGATTGACGTGAAGCAAGGCCTCTTGGTGTGGAATTTACCTACAAGAATACGGAATTATTAGATTGGAGTATGGCCGCTTGCGTTGAACATGACCTACATTATGGGATAGTCCTATAGAACATGGTCTTAAAATGTATGAGATTGTTAGCATAGATTTTGGCCTCTAGAGTCTCCATCATGGGACTCATCGCGCGGAAAATGGCATCCGACAAATAATATTTTATATTTCCATGCATGAACATGTTCAGCAAACACACAGTTAGCATCATAATAGGAAACGCCGATCCTAATTCCTCTGTGAGTTCCCTCCATTTGACATCAGAGGCCATTTATAATAGTGTCCAGTTACCGACATGGTCAGTGCCTTCTTCGAACCGGTCTGTTAAAACCTGGATTCGAACTCCCACCTGGGACCCAAACACCGTCAGCTGTGTGCTAGCATTAATAATGTACACACTTTTCAATAACCTAAATGAAACGAAAACGTCGAAACGATCAAAACTGCCACCACGGGAATTGACTCTCTACTCCGCTTTCAATCTCATTCACAATAAATGAGTAGTGTATTTATCAGGATAGCAACAGAGCAGTTGAGCTTCCCGAGATAGATGATATTTGATGTGCTTTTCGTGTCCCATGCGGCCATGGCATTAGTGCCAGCGTTGCGCCACGAACACCCAAGACTAGTATAGTGGATGGCTTCGATGAGGAGGAACTGCCAAAGTACAATTTAATCGCCGGGCTTGCATTTGATACTGGGTTGTAATAAACGTCCAAATGACTGTTTGCACTGCAGAAATGGCCGGGCGGAGCGTTGATTTGCCAGCTGGGAGGATCTGGAAGTACCTAGTTCGGTGTAATGTGCTTAACACCATTGCATCCTTCACTAAGCCGACTTCTGCTAATTGCTATTGCAGTATTACACTCAATTCGTATTTGGTCCTTCTACGCGAAATGTCATGACGTGATCACTGTACTAGAAAAGGTATGGTCCCTTGAGAGTAATGTCAAAAGTTGAAAAGTTTGAACCGTTAAACAATGCTGAGACGATAAATACCGATATATCGCAGTAGTCACGATTATTTAATCTGAACAAATTATATATCTGGTTATTCATGAACAGCTACACCGTAAAACCAATGGGAAAAGTCAACGACTTAATTGGATAGAATAACTAGGAAAGTCGGCGTCAATTAGCGGTCTATAAAAGCCTGGAATTTATCCTAGAGCAAGTTACAAACACGGTGTATTCAAATGGTTAAAAACTCCCCAAAATAACAAATAATTAGCAAAATCTTCTGGTTTGTCTGCACAATAGCGAGTACAAGCGCGGCCATACTGCCAGAGGCTTGAATGAAACTTGGTATGTGATTGTTGAAACCTTGTAATGACTTGCTCGAAGACAGAACATGACAAAAGACGAATCCGGCAGCCCTTTTCCAGCGAGTCTAGTGCACCCCCAGACCTTGTCGTCTCGTTCTTTAGCGGTACTCCACTTGAGATGTCAGAAGTCAGTGGAGCCGCAGGGTATTCTGGGAGTTATATGCCGACTTCCGGTCCGAGGTCTCGTTAGGACGAGAATCCACGGTGCTTTGTTGTGCTGGCTTTCCTTCATACTGTGGGTTGTGTAAAAACGTCGAGATAATGTTATATACCACGGCTTCTTATTTCACGATGAACATATCGCCACGATGTCGCAGAAATGCTGTGGAAGGCTCCCTCAACTCGTTCAACTCAATCACATATCAACTGTCACCATGTGCTCACCAATTCACCAGTTAAAAACTATTCCCATTATAACAAATCAAAATATTTTTCTTGCAAAATTTCACATACCACTTATTATTAAATTATTCTGAATCCCCGCGCATGAAAATGGCAATGGCATACAGGACTTGCTCTTTTGCTGGAGAGAGCGACGTACGTGCTATATAATGTACGAGTTAAAGTATTTACTGCTCTGATTGGAAAGTTGCCCGAGTTAAGCCTAAGGCGGTCCGCGATGACGTCTTCATTGTGCCTGTCATAGACTTCGACGTAAGACATCAGCTGTGAGCTCCGGACAAAGACCTCGGATTCCGTGCTTCTCTTCACTCCCTAGCAAACCGTGACTTTGTCAGTATTTTTCTCAAATAACTTTTCAGGCGCTGTGGATAAATTGACGGTTGTAGGGAGAAGACGAACGCGGCACAATGCGGCCATTATGATCTGTATACAATGTTAAGTAGCAATACCCCGTACTCTCAACGGAAGCCTTTATGCCCGACAACACTAGATTAGGTCCCCTGTAATTACATCCCTACCCGCTAGTGGGCGCTGGCTGGTGTTCCCCTACCCCCCTCCCGACCAGGGTACTTCAACAGAGGGGAGGGCGGAACTGGCTCCGTTAGTGGGGTTGGAGTGAGGGACGTCAATGTAGCGACGTGGCTTTTAGGGGATTCGCAACTTCTGAAGATACTGAGAATAATTAGACAGCCAGCTGAGAGGGAGAAAAGAACATCACTAACCGTGTGTTAAATAGAACCAGTCTCGAGTGCTGTGCACTTCGTAACTCTTTCCACAGGGCTAATACGTTTGAAAAGTCGTTCATGTCTCTCAGACTATATATGACAGTTACAGAACAGGTGCTCCTTTTACGAAGTAGGAGGTGTAGCCATATAACTATGTAGACACATCAAAGTTGTCACGGTTATTTGAACATCATATTGTTTCCTTGCTTCAAATACGTATCGGGTTCGAGCCTAGCTCATGCCATCGCGTAGCACCCTTAAGCAAAGTGCTTAGATCCACACTGCTCAAGTCCACCCAACTGTGAATGGGTACCCAGTAGGATGCGATGGATTTGTGAATGCAAAACCTTCCAGCACTGGCAGCTTGGGTTGTATACTCCTCATGGAGTTGAGAAGGTTAAATGAGTGCACATTGATCCATTTACCGCTGTAATAATATAGCGCTTTGAGGAAGGTTTTGAGCATGGATTTGGCACACTATAAATACGCACATTATTATTACTATTATTATTATTATTATTATTATTATCATTATCGAAACTATATACACAGAATCAGCCATTTACAGAGCAAATTCGTTCTATTTCTGCACCTGCTCTATTTCATTCGGAGTTCCAATATGAATTCGAAATTAAATACCAGTAGCAGAATCAAATTTCGAAATTCCTGAAGCAGCAAAAGAACTGTAATTGTTATTAACTGTCTAAATAAATCTATGAAAATGGAGTTGAACATTCACTAGTGATGAACTGATCGCAGTTGAAATCCTGCTATCAATGTTGACATGCATATTCATCTGGTTTTGTATTGTCAACAGAAGTGATTTAATACATCACCTTTTTCAAAATGGTGCCCCTTGTTATGTTTGATTCCCCGGATAAAGCGGGCAATTGCTCGTATGTCTCGCGTGAGATCGCGTGATCTAAGATAATCTGACTTGACTACCAGTTATCGGTCCGCTAGGTGGCGGGAGTAGAATTGACGTTAATCATCCGGGCGATTCGGTAATTGTGCAAGCGTTGAAAGACACCCGTATTGGGGAACTCAGACACCGGGGAAGACATCAAATATCACCCGCTGTCCTCGTCGTCTTACTTAGTTAGTCCCCGAATCGTGCGCTGACTTTAATCTGAACAATCGCACCGACGCCAAGTGTGCTCTTTTCCAATTTACCTGGAAATATACCTGAAACTTTATTTGACCTCACGCTTTGGATCTAGCACAGGTATCCAATCGTTTCCTTGGTACTTCACCGCTAGTTTTACAGTCCCCCGTATAGCGCTGTCTTTATCAAAGTTCCCGGTATATCACCGCCAATGTTACATTTTCCGTACCGTCCAGTATATCACCGCCGACATTACATTTCCCAGTATATCACTGCCAATGTTACATTTTCCGTACCGTCCATGTTACATTTCCAAGTATATCACCGCAAATATTACATTTCCCGTACCGTCGACATTACATTTCCCAGTATATCACCGCCAATGTTACATTCCCGTACCGTCCATGTTACATTTCCAGGTATATCACCGCCAATGATATTTTCCCCTGTAAATCACCGCCAATGTTACATTCCCCGGTATATCACCGCCAATGTTACATTCCCCGGTATATCACCGCCAATGTTTTAATCCAGATGGCATCCACCACAACATATGATCTTTGATAGCGTACTTGGGAGATACATAACACAATGCGCGATCGTTACGCACAGGAGCTGTTACTGTGGTTTGAGTGGTGTTGTATTGTGGGTAGTATCCGACCCCTATCCCTGACAAGACAGTCGCTGTGGGAGACATCAGACATCACCAGCCGTGACGCCCGCACCAGATCGTCCATCAACGTCGTCACGTCCAAACCACATGCTAATTTCTAAGTTATTTGAGAAATGTGTGTGACAAAAGTTAGTTGTGTTAATTGTGAAATATTACATTTATCAATCTACGGGCAGTTACATGTCGAATTACAATATATACAACATATAATAATCACGATCCTAGGAGGCGCTCTGTTTCCATTCACAAGTATACCTTAGATTTCCTTTCCATTCCCAATATATGTCTACTATTCCAATTCCAATGTCCTTGTATGTCTCGTTCCCATTCTTTAGTATGCCTCACATTCACGTTTCTCGCTCGTTCTTATTCCCTGGCATGTCCGCTTCTATCTCATTACAGAGCACCTTCGTTCCCATGCGCATGCATCCTTGAAACCAGACCAGTATGCCTAGTACATAACATCCGTCAGATTGTACGTTAAGTAGGCACAATGGTCTGTGTTTTGAGGAGGATGCGCCGGTAACTGAAGTTTGTGTGATATTCGACATTATGTTGTATGTCAATTGTTCTGATTTGTTAGTATGCTCGACATCCCCATTCATTATTATCTCTCTCGTTACCATTCCATAGTGTGCCTACATGTTCTCACTGCCCGGCAATAGATCGTATCATTAACGTGACCATTGTACATACGGATGAGCGAATACATTATTGCTCTCTTACTCAGTTTGCTCCAGAATATTCGGAGAATACACGATTGACTATAATTGATTTGCAAATTAGACATATGTATACCAAATTAGACATATGTATACTTGTACATGAAGACATGCAAATACACGTTCATAGTAGGTTTCCATTATGATTCCGGCTTAGAAAGGAAAATGTCCTTTTCATGGCAGTTCCTTATTAAGGAATCCTAACTGCTTTTATTGTGAACATTTTGTGTTGATGCAATAGATCTATTGCATTCGTTCAATTTGGACTAATGTAATAATTGGTTCGTAATGGAGCTATCCTATCCTTGGTGAAAAGATTCCACGTGCATGTGGCATGAATGTAAGGTGACATGACACCCTAATGTTAAGTAAATATTTATTTCTGATTTCTATATCGGAAAGAATATCGATATAAATACCATTGGGGAAATAAAATAATATACAGTAACAATATAATTATAATAATGATAAAGCGATATTGTATTTCAATGAGAGGAAGTGTTTTTTTGCTTTTAACAATATCCGCCAGGTTCTTCCGAAAAACGTCTCCAGAAAACGTGTCTCCATATAGTTCATTGAATGTCTGATATTATATTGTTCCAGGGTCAAAAGGTATTCACTTAAGGAAAATATTTCAGGTAACACGTGTCACGACGAGTTAATTCTTCCATTAAACCTGGTCCAGCGAGCATGTTCGAATCCCGACCTAGCTGCCAATTAACCCTGACCATTAACAAGTGTTCTTGAAATGACCACTGACCGATAGACAATAGCCTGCACCTCGTCATTTTCTCGTCGCTCGCATGACCGGTCCTCTCCATTCGCTACGCTCACGCCGATTGGAGCCAGAGTGGGAGAGCACGTGCGTGTTTGCCATAAACGTCAACAGCAACACGTGACGGCGCTCTCTACCTGTTATTACCGACTGCGCAGAACGGGGTGCGCTGATGAAGACGGATGGACCGGCAACTGTGAAGCAATTTGTAACAAGGTGACTTCCAATCACTTCAAAGAGCATCGCGTGGTAGTCGGCTGTTGTTGTATAGAAAGGAGAAATAAAACATAAATATTATTGGTGGAATCTATTCCGTCTCTATTCAAGACTACCTGTTAGGGTTATTTGCAGCACAATGTTGGACATGGATCGAAGATGGGTGCAGCGGATGTCAATACTTGTCAACGGGGTTAGGGTTAATTCGGTCTACAAATGCAATTATACGGGGATTGTGTTGTACACGCTGCAGTGTTCTCTAAACTACCTGACGAAACAATTAGATATATAGGTATTCAATACAACAGAAACAATGGCATCATACAGGACGTTAGGAGGCAGCTACGTGTGCAGCTCTTTGTGTTACTTATAATTATTATACGCTACTTAATGTAAACTATGACATATAATTTAGCTGAGATTAATACATTCGGGATTCTTATTGCATGTGAATATTTATATTAGAGAACTTGTTACGGTCGTACTATTCAATATCATAAACTATTTTAATTCATTTTGATACTAGATTCGTGTATGCTAATAATATCCGTGTAATCCGCATAATATACAAATGGTATTGTTAAAGCACAGTATATGCTCATGCATTTGTTTGCATATGAAGAGTATTACTTTGGAAAGTCAAAGTTATAACATAAATTTAATGGCCAACGTTAAATGAATTATACATACTGTCTGTGTAAATCTACAAAAGATAAACAATGGACATATCTTGTTGTTTGATTTTATTGGTGATAATGCTGGTCCTGTTTCCCCATGGTTCAATTATTAATGATTAACGATTGCGGATTCATACAGTTTGCATATAAGCGTTATCCTGTATTGCATATCTCAGTTGACGTATTTCGACGTATTTGTTTTCGGTAACAACACAATATTATCTCTCAGGGCGGTGTTATGAGACTTCAGCTGCATTGCTTTGACAGATGTCACAAAGTGTCTCCGAAATTCAATCTAGTCGGCCGGACTTAGAAACTGGGGATGGATTTGCATAGCTATGCCAACACAATCGCAAGCAGAGAGCGAGGTTACAGCCACGAGTTTAGGAAGTTGATCGTTCATCACGTGCCCGTGTTCTCTGACAGTCCAATCAGGACCACGCCCTGTTTCTAGATCTCGGCTATTAAGGTTTATCTTTACCAGTCGTACACCTGAGTTGAGATCTCGCGAGATTTGGGAGCTTTTGTCTCACGGCGCGTGGCGCACACGCGCTCACCTTTCCAATATGGCGTACATTAGGAGCGCGATATCAGAAAGGTAACGTAATTGGTATGTGCCTCGTCCCCAGATTTTATCTCGTGTCGACATTGACAGTGAGGACTGGACGGGCGGAACGCCGTGGATCAGCGAGATTATATGAGTTGCGGGGACCGTTCATTTTGCCAAACATCCCACTTTGACTTTGTAAGATTTATTCGATTTTAGTATCAAGATAAAAGGTACACCTAGCAATTTTCTTGAAATTATTCTAATGGGAATAATCTACAAAGAACAAGCGTTGTGTGTTTGTAAGTTTGGAGAGCGTAAATGTATCCAAGTTTGGAATATAATCTGCTAATTATTGTGCATCACGTGATGAAGACGTCAAAAGTCACGTGTTTGGATGGGAATAACTGCCTTGCCGTGATTTCAAAGGAGAAAATTGTTTATGTTCACTTGATGTTTTTGAAGGTTTTATTAAGGGTTTAACGACCTCTTGTTTGAGGATTTATCTAGTTTTCATGTACGAGCAGCTGTTGAAAAACTTGTGTAAATGACATGTTAAGAAGCATCTTATTTTGAAGTCAGAACTATTTTTATTTGAACATGTTCTAGTCTGTTAATACCGGTCTATGAAAATAGAAATATGCGTGTATTACACATGGGTTATTACTCCACTCTGCAAAATACATTTAATATACAGCACAGTGGTAGAGTATGCCATTTGCTACACATGATGAGTTTAGGGCTACCCTAACTTGTACTCGTGGTATATTCTTATCGTAACAATTATTTCTGGGGAATACAAAGATAACACCAATACAAAAACGAACGAAAAGTCACCCGCAGTATAACTGTTATATATTAACATCCCTGAACAAAAATTGCACAAATTATATTTCTATTAATGTAACATTTCTTCTTCTTCTATTATACTATAATTACATTACTTTGTGATCTTCAAGTACCGAAAATGTTTGAATAAAGTGAACGAATAAATCGTTTGTCATTGACTGACACTAACCAAACAGTGTATTCCTGTCCATCCTGATTCCTGGCCCGATTCCTCATATATGTGCGCGTGTACTTAGCGCAGTCGAAACAATAGCCCAGTCAAACGACCTCATCCGAAATCAGCATCACTAAAGGGCGCCATGTTTACCTAGCCAGTTTCTAATTGACTTGATACGGCGATATTGAGCAAGAAGTGAAAATCTGATCACCTTCCAATCATCCGTCGACCGCTTACTACCGCCATAAAAATTCAAATGCTCGTTTCGTGTCCGAGTCGCTCGACCTCCTATCTCAATGTTTGCGTAGGTGCCACGAAATGGCGTGATTTTTCTGTAGAAAGCTGCAGTACACGGATCCGTTTATTAACGCGATACACCGGGGATATGAGAATACGGGCTGCCATGAAATTAAAGCAATAGCGTCCCATTCTTTGTGACGAAATCGCTATTATTCTACGGACCTAGACACGGATTACAACCACTGTTCATCTAAACTACTTCCGGCCCGCGTTTATGGCAACGGAGAAAGCCGTGCAAATTATTTTCACGCGCCTAATTTTTATTCTGTGATTTCCGTGTAAACATAGTCAGTGGGATGCCCTGTCTAACAGAAGAGGGCGTATATTAAGCACAGCCTAAATTAAAATGGAGTCGGCGATTGGGGAAGTAATTATTCTTGCATGACCACGTTACAATATGAGTAATACAGTATAATAATGTGTGAGCGATTTACTGTGCATTACTGCTTAAGTAATATGAGTGCACTATAAGTAGGCCTATGTTTTTTATGCACCACACAGAATTAATAAAGAAATATTAAATCTGAAGGGGAGGGAGGGGGGGGGGGGCATGATCACCACCATTGCAAGCTATGTCTTTAGCAGACATCTTCACATACACGGCATAACAATCATTGATTGGTCTCGATGCCAGTTCTATATGCCAATCAAATAGCATCGCACAGAATTACTTTAAATTGATGAAGATATAAAAATTTAACTGCATTTATATCGAATTGAGAACTCAAAACAATTTGTTTTATGAATTTAAATAATAGTTAAATGTTCTACTAATAACTATCAGCTAATATATGCGTGTTCCATGAAAATAGTGGAGTCCTAGTTTTCCCATGGTCTTGGCTAGTGCATTGCATAGTGCGAGAATCAAACGAGTATGAATGAATAATACAGAAGTACACAACATTGTGAGCAATCCACGAGTACAACTATATGTAATTAATAGACAAGTACACTGCAGTATATGTTAAAGTATACCTAGAGGCTATCACATTTTGTAATGAGTATTAATCTGTTGTCCTTTAAATTTTCCAGATACTGGATTACTATAACATACGTGTAGGATATTGTTAGTATTCCGTTTACAGCTGATCGTAGTATGACCGACTGTGAATACAGAAGTATTTGTTAGTACGATAGCATCCAATTCTCGCAAAATATCGTTAATTCTCTGTCTCTGGATGAGATCTGTCTCTCTACGATGACAACATCACTTAATAACGGCTGCCCCTCAAGTCGTCTCTTGTGGTTTCTCCAAACAATTTAGTGAGGGCAACAATTAATATCAGGTTTTATTTCAGCTATTAGCAGTCCTTGACAAATGGACCCATGCAATCACGAAACCAATGTGGTACTTATTTGTGGAAGCTAGGATAGATGATCTCCGATATTAAATGACTGGCCAGGCGATTTTAGTCACGATACCTGTCTAACGATCCCTGATCACGCGAGACTTAAACGAGACGATACCATTAATCCACTCTCGGCAATATTTACCAAGATGAGTAGGTCTGTCATAAAACTGAAAGATTAATCTGGAGAGAATAACATCCTGATGTATTTTTGTTAATCCGAGATTGGAACTGGGGAATCGCGTTTCTGACGATGACATATAAGAGACAAACCCCAGTTTAATGCTACCGGAACTCTCACGTGCAGGAGGTGCCCATTCATGATCAGTCATGGAGCAGAGATTGTCTCCCCTCGAGGGAGAAGTCATTGTGTCTATCCGATACACTGATATGTCATTATTTGATGGTTCAGAGGCATTGTTTATGACAGGTTTTATGAGAATATATAATTAGATGGGATAACAACTGACTTTTAATTGTTTTTATGTTTGCTTGGCGGTGTTTGCTAATTGGTATCAATGTAAGATTATACACTAGGAATATAAACGTATGTCTGTGTATACTTACATACATACCGTATACTACCTACAATGGTTTATGGTTTGACGTTTATTATTTGTTCCTTTCTAGTAATGTCAATCCCTATAATGAATCATGTTGGTTAACGTTTACGTTTCCAACATTTGAAAACTTCCAAGTATATGCTCCCTTGTCTGATCTGATCGTATAATGCTATCAGTATATTAATGGAAAATATATACATGAATACAGTGTGAACATACGTGGCCATAACAGTTTAGATGTTCAACTTAATTTCGTCCCTACGCATATTTAGGCTTTCAATGAATTTTATTTTATTTAAAACATCATATTACAATGCTGTCGGTTAATTATTTGTGATTCAACTCATGAAACAAATTAATATATATAATTAAAACATATTTTCATTTGTTTCTTTGAAATAGTTAGCTTACTATTAGGCTACTTGTTTTTGCTACGAGCGGCTGAATTATTTAGGTCGTGTTTAAATCCAGTTCAATTTTACTTAAAATATTTGGCATATATAAAATATATAGCATGTCGGGTATAATACCCGTCCATTTCGCCAAAACATCGAGTTCAGTGCAGCATTTATCAAATAGTGTTCATGGGAATTAGGAACAAGTGAAACCGACGCCAGTGTTTTCACGTTATGCTGCTCGGCGTCACGATCCAAGTGTCAACCACCAGTAATTCTAGCAGTTTCCATTTCCCCCAACCTCGTCTGCTTTCTGTACTCAGACACCAATGACGTCACTGAGAACGATCAATTAATGAAACGTAATTACTGTTGCAACATCTACGTGTTTTAGCTGCAGGCTGGAACAAAGGGGCACAACCGAATCCGAAGAAAGTGTGAGGTAATTCGTTTAAGATGTTTGCTTCTGATTGATGAATGGCACGAGGGACCGCAGGCTAATTTGCATAATAGGAAGAGAAAGATTATGAGATATACAGATGTGGGCGGGGGCATATGTCAGTTGTTCAATTGACTGATTGGCGCGAAAGCCGTGACCAGAATATGAATACAAAGTAGTATAGTAATATATCTTGGTGAAAAGATTCAATTATTCGGTATAATGTTTGTTCATTATACATATTTACTGTTCTTTTCTGCATTGAACTTTGCATCTCAATCTACTCAACATCATACATTGGCTGGTGTTAGGAAAACAATATGTATGCAAACATATATTTGTATTGCCTCGTGACAGTGACAAGTTCAAGGAATCGTAATTAAAGATACTTCTCAATAGAGTTATTGAGTAAATCCAATAAAAAAGGGTAGGTAATGTCGAAATACCAGAATGATAAATAGATTCGAACACTGCAGTGAGATACGTAATACATGTACAATGTCGATGTAATGTCCTCTACTCTTGGTCCTCATTTACTCAAATTATGCAGTTAGTTGTTTCGAGATTCAATTTGATTCTGCAACAGTGACCCTCACGCGAATTACTTTTAAGCTTCAGTGGAACGTTTATGAAAGCAACATACTACAACATACTACAACTCTTACAGAAAATTGAAATTAATATACCTCCATGAACCCTTTGGAAGATCTGGTCGCAATTGTAGTCTTGGAATTGTATCACGAAATGAATCTGTGATCAAAAGTGAATGGTGTTTGTACAGCTAGAAAGGTCTTGACGTGAAGTCATCTTGGGTTTGGTTCTTCATTTTTTTTTATGAAGTTGCTCAAATCGAAAATCAAACAATTGACGTTTTCTTCTTCGATTTGCTCGTCTGGTGTGGACTGGATCCATTCTCTCATCTTTCAGACTCCAAGACCCGTTCGATATCCAGAAAGCAGCATTGTCGTTTGAAGTAGAACTGTTCTCCTCCAATGGTTTGCCTTTCTAATTACATGAAGACGAAACAGGATAACTGCGATATCTTAGACAGATTTCAACAAAATGATATTGGCTTCTCAAACACTCTGCCATACAGAGGGGTAATTGCGTGCGACTATTATCTAATTGACTTGTTGTGTAGAAGTGTTGTCGGATGGTTGAAGGACCCTGTGCTCTGCGACCGACCCCCCTACTCAAGCTCCGTAGCACTGCGTGCATATGGTGGCTCCCACACTTCAACACTGGTAGGGGTCGATTCAGGGTGTGTGGAGTTTGTGACTTTGACGTGAATCTGAAAACTTTGATTGTGGCCCGGAAGTTATACGTGTGACAAATGTACAGCGGCGCTAATAGTGCCATTATGAGATGTTTTGACAATTACATGTATGACCAACATTACACATATATTGCGGTGTGACACTGGGGGTGGACGGGTTACGGCGGATACAAGTTCGATTGTAATTTGAGGATAAATTACATGTAGGTGTCTATTTATATTAATTCTAAAAATTGGCACATGCGCACAAGTACGTAATCCATATACAAATATCTTTACACTTTTCTTTATTTCGTTATTTGCCTATGTACAATCACATTAGGAAATAATGTAAAATCTTGTTCATTCATATTTTCATGTACTGCTACCATATGATAGTAGCATTCTGAATTTGAAGTGACAAAATAAGGCATTGCATTTTAGATCAAATATATGATAGTTTCAATATAGTATAACATTAATTAACTCAAGGTATTGTATACGTGTCCATAAGAAAAATATTTAAGCTTTCCGGACTCGATAATACTTTGCAGAATTTCTGCAGGAAATACATTTGCCATATTTTAATCGTTCGAAACAGCTTTCATTTTATGAAATTTTACATTTGGCTTTTGAGTCCATTCAGTCAACCTCTGTAAAGTGTTAGTAATTTAATCGTTTTAATAATTCATTTATTTACTAAAAATGTTAAACAAAATGCATAGTATTTGTAGATACATACATACATACTACTACTACTACTACTACTACTACTACTACTACTACTACTAGTATTATTATTATTATTATTATTATTTAGGTGGCATTAGTTATACGAAAAATATATAAACGAAATGTACGTTTGTTTCATGTGCAATTACACGTTTTCACTTAAATTAGTATTTACTATTTATTTTTGTTCTGGAATACCAAAGCAAAAATATTTTCAAACAACAATGTTTTACTGAACAAAAGATATAAATACAAAACTTGAAATTACTACATCATGATTTTGAGGAAAATACGTATACATGTCCGACAAGAGAACATTTATTTGGCATTATACTAATATTTATGTTTATCACATAACATAGGAGTTTTGGAGTGCAATAAACCAATGCTATACATATAAATATTTTCACTAGTGCAATAACGCAATATATTTTTATAATTGTATTCATATGCGATATCAAAGTCTTTTTGGACCTCTTTTTGAGCTTTTTCTTGCGACTTAATTTGTTGAATATAAAGTTAAAAGATTTCTTCAATTACATATGCAAACACATTTATTAATATTTACACATTTACTTGGAACTATATTTTGTCCGCGTGCTTTAACCCCGTTCCCAAGACATTTGCCTATATATAGTGCTTGTGACTGAAAATCGATATTACAATAGTTTCTACAGTTATGTGATAAATAGAATCTCACATTCCTATTCATATATTATTTAATTTATTAAACTCATTGGCAAAAAATGATATTATGCTCGGCAGAGCCTCGCATAATATCAGTTTTGCCAACTCGTTTAACAAATTCAGTATGATATGACCGCTCATGTTAGATGTCCAATATTCAATTGGATATTTAATCCAGAAAGCAAAAGAACTAAAATATATATTTTTAGATATTTCAAGGAAACTTTTTTTGTTTTGTTTTGTTGTTGTTGTTGTTGTTGTTGTTGTTGTTGTTGTTGCAGTGTAGGAACTGTTCTGTTAATTCGTTGTAATTAATGTTTCTTTTCTCATGGTCATTCTTGTACATTGATTGGGCCTCTGCACCTGGGTATCGTTTCTCGAAGCTCTTGCATCTACTACGATACCACAAGCACTCCCATAGTGATCTCTGACACATGGCGATCAGGCACACGAGAGCTCTTTGGTCTGAGTCAATACGAGAGCTTTACGGCACTTAGTGTTCGTGCAATGAGTCTGGCAAGGAAACACCACAGATTCCCGTGTGTAAATGTTTTATTAAATTTACTACCAACAGCTGACCATCCAAAACAAAATATATGTATTTGTGTACGTGTTGGTCTGGAAGTATATGTGCACATGTGTGTGTGTGTGTGTGTGTGTGTGTGTGTGTGTGTGTGTGTGTGTGTGTGTGTATATATGAGGTTGTCTGAACTAATGTATTGACGTAATTGTTTGTCTGGATGTACGTGGCAGCAATACATGGTCATTGGCATAGCTGGTTCTAATTTCACGTGTAACTGGTCAGTAATTGAGTAAAAGTAACTACATACTAATAAAGAATATATTAGTACCTCTATACGGCATCATCTCCCTACTGTACAGTATACCCTAAAACACTGCACTACAACCATCTCAGTACAGCTCAATCATTGCCCCATCTTTTCATGGACTATAAACTGTGATGAAGTGGTGATAGGGACACAATTACCCTCTTGCGCATTAATTCAGAATTAATTGTGTACGAGCTTGTCTCAGGTCCCCTGGGGGGAGTCAGTTTACCCTATCAGCAAGAAAACATAGGGGACGGTCCCCCAGGGGAAATCACCCGGCAAAGCTACGGGCATATCACATATCCTTACAGCTATTGGTGGGTATAATACAAGCTATAACTCTGATGTTATAGACGGACTCCATATGTCAAACGTATTGTCAATGAGATATAGGTATGTTGAACTACGGTCCTGTGGCATTACTTAGAAAACTGAGCTAGGCGGATATTTCGAAAATTTAATATGTCAATATCACGAAACAGCGGAAGATTGTGACCAGTTAACTGGACACTATATTTTGGTCATGTCAGAGACCTTCATCGATTTGGTTATTGGAAGAACGCAGCTATAACGTCTGAAACAATTTATTTGTCTATTGTTAATTTGGTTTTGGATGTTATATTAATTTTATAGAAAGAATAGAAAGCATACCGAAGTCGGCCAACTGTGCTTAAATATATCATACAATTATCCAACTATGGTAGTGTTGTAAAACAATTTAGTAACGTGTGTTGACATAATACAGAAGCATTCTTAATCTTCGAGCTAAATTTCCGGTTATCGTGTACAACAATCTGTTATATTCACACCATGCCATAACGTCTTCATCAAAAGCTATGATATTACTTAACGTTTCGACAGTTAAATACCAACATCATCTATGCACTTCTGTATAAAACGGCGTAACTCTATAATGTACCTTTATCTCCAACCTTAGTCATAGACAACACCATTGCTAGGGTTACCGTGGACTTATGCCGTTTCGTTTCATAACAGAAGTGTCCAGTAATTAGTGTACAGTAAATACTACATTGTTTATACCTGTACCTAGTTTACATAAAAGTCCTATCAATACAAACAAGATGGACGTTGATATCCTATTACATATGCAAATAGGCATAGGCCATGGCGTATTCGGGCATAGACCTACCATACTACAGTTAGTTCAAGATAATTGATCTCTCTTAATAAAGCTATTTGTATTCCGCTGCTGGTAACAAGCCTATAACATGGGCACTTTATTAATGACGATAAATTGCGCAGAAACGGGATTGGTGAATACCAAATGAGAATCTGACATTGTTCGACACTACTCCGACAAATAACAACATTTAATGAGAAAATACTGGCTGTGATACAGGATTGCTTTGAACTGAAGAAGAAAAAAACACGGAAGCGTAAAATTAACGAAAAGCAGCAAGCATGGCTGATCATTTCTTACAACTCAACTGTTTTTTTAAAACCATTGAATATTAATATTTAATGCCAGCTCAAGCAGCGCGTGGCGTCAGTTCTACAATAATGAAGCAAAGCGAAAAGCTGCAGTTATAACAGTGAATATCTATTGTTGGGCGAAACCTTCGGCGTTAATGTTTAAACAGGCCGGGCATAGTTTACCGTACTCACTGAATGGCCACCGTTTACTGTAGAGAGAATTCTTAATGCGATGTCTTCTTGAGATAGATACCCCGATAATTAACATTCTAATTAACACTTGACGGCCTCAATAGTCTTCAAAGAAAAACTTAATCTTTTATCCTTCACATGGACGTTCTTCTTTCAGACGCGATGCTTCATAACTATTAAATAGGTTGGTACAATGGTATACAGGGGTAACGCTTAAATTCTTGATCTCAGAGAACTCAATTTAAATGTTGCATATCTCTCTACAGAGATTATAAGCAGAGGGAGCTAAGAGGAAGTTGAGACACATCTTTGAGAAGACGTACACATATTTATCCTTGCTAATAATGATTGTCATTTTCTAATACCACTCAAGCTACGATTATATTAGGTACCCGGTGGTGTGAAAGAGTTGGTTAAATGGTGAATATACTTGTATACTTAAATTGTTATATTAATTGCATTTCTGAAAAAAATGGGTTATGCATATTTTCAAAATACATATTCTTACCATTTTAGACATCATAGCAAAATACAGCAATCAATCGTTACTTATACCAAATTAGTATCCACTGATAACATCGTTTGCAATGTCACAAAAACACTTACTGTAATTTATTTACGAAATAGATATAATCGTCGTATGTCTTTTTTTCCAGCAACACATGATAAGTAATTGCAAATAGTTTAGGTGTGATAACCAATTTTAGCAAGAGTATTTAAAAATTAACTGTAGTATGGAAGAAGCGAGGATGAAGCATCCTGGACGAAATATCCCTAATAGCAAAATAATATAGGCCTACAGTATTTGTAATTCATACTCAAATTAAATGCTACATTTGAGGTTACCGTAACCAGTTTATTGTTTATCCTTTCGTTGCTAAAACTAAAAACGAAAATTGATAAAAGATGAAGTCATCTTGAGAACAGCAATGTGTAAACCACGTTATTGGTTTTCATAAATCCACCAGCACGTGTGGGTTCATTGTGCAAATCGTTCTTGTGGGCGAACATTCCCACAGTCACAAGTACCGTCTTTTGTCTGTAGCCAATCAAACGCCAGTTACCAACTTTTTATTAAAAATCGTAAATAGTCAATCAATCAGAAATCGTTTGTTTTTTACACGCCTACTTGGGCGAACTAATGTTACTTTCTATGTATACGTTCTATATTGACAAAGATGTAAAAGGCCGAACCGAAATAGAGGGAGTATATCCAGAAATATAGTGACAAGTATTCATCAGAAACCGGATGTTGGAGGTTTTCAGACTTCTTATCTGAAGAGTTCTTTTGTCGGGTACATGGTAAAAGTTGACCTGCGATAACCTGAATACTATTGATGAAAACCTGGTGTGTTCATCCGTTCATCGATCACATATATTTAATCTGCCGATACACAAATAGAAGTATGGGTCAAATGTATTAAATGAAGCTTGAAATAATTCGACATCGTGATATAAATTGGCATATTTATTTTAATATATTATTATCTATTTGGTTAAAACAAATTATTAACCTGAAAATTATGTTAATGAATATTAAAAGGAAGATTTTAGAATGAATACTAAATCTGATGACCAAACAATTAAAATCACATAAGAATTATTGTACATTAGTATTTATTTGTGTATATTAGGTTTCATGAAAATATGATAATGATAATCATGATAATACTGCCAAAAACAAGAAGAAAGTGCTACCCTGCCACACAATTTCTCTAAATATCCTACAATTAATACTTTTAACATGCAGTGTGATCATGGCCTGTTATTTTAAGCTTTCGATAGATATTAAACGTGGCTTATTTATTTTATGATTAATATTTAATTATCTTTGTTCTGTATATCATTACAATATGTCTGATCTTTCAGAAATACAATTATGTTCTGTCACAACGACAACAAAAAAATAAAATAAAAATATTTTTAAAATATTAAAAACCAGACAGTGTTAGATCGATATTGGCGAAGAAATGTCATTTCTTTTTTTTAAATTCTATCAATAAGAGAGTACTGCTACACTGTTACTTGATGAATGTGACCAGATCCCTTGAATGGAAACATCGTCGACTCGAGACTAAATTAGAAAAGAATAAAATAAATATGTTAAAAGTATTATTGAGCCCCAATATTTTAAAGTCAAAACTGTGAAAGTGTAAAAGAAGTCCGGCATTCGCGTATCGTAGCACTCGCATTGATTTCTCGAGTGATTTTACAATGTAAAAAAAATATATGCTAGATATATTGAGCGATGGCATAATTCTAATAACAAAATATAAATAATATTTATTTAAAGACTTAGAAGATTCAGGAACAATCAACTTAATGGCTATCTGAACATAATATTATCTCCCGGTTAAATAGTAGATAGTAAATGTATGTACCATGTTAGTGTACACTAATATGAATATGGGTCACATGAAGTGTTTGTTCTCCTAAATATATGTGTAGGAATATATTCCATTCTTTACCATAGCGTACAGACTGTTTTCATATAGTCTGATTAAATACAAGAACATGAAAACGGTACGCAGGCCTACATTTGATTCCAGACTAAAGTTACCAAACTTCGTCAGGAATAACAGGTGAGACAACTAAAATCTTAAGGAAGCAAATGTCATTATTTTGATAAATGGTTTCATGTGCCAGCCACTGTTCATCAATAATGTGACGTCACCCTAATGCATGAAACTAGTGTGGCGCCATCTACAGTCTAATTAATACTCATTCATATGCCCGCAAATGGTCAGTGCACGACTCTCATGGGAACAAGCGCTTGTCCATCATTAATCATATGCTCAGTTTCATCCCATTCACACATCATGAAACATTAGTATTGTGGTAAAATTGATTCACTTTTAGCCGTCATCTCGTGGAGATCAACAACCCGGATGTAGACAGGTGCGAGGTGCGAGCGGCGACATCAAAACGACACCTGGCAATCGAGGAAGTCAGTACTGCTATTATTGGAAGTGATTAAAACGTCTGATGGAAATATTAATCACAAAAGATAATGCGTGTTTGAGGGAGAAAGAGCATCACGCCAGACTAGCAAACACGTCGGCGTGAAGATTCGATTAAAATAAATGGCTGTGCTAAAGTTGGATGTCATGTCACGCACACGAGATATTGAATATGAAATAATGCAACAAAAATAATAGTGACAAGAGGTACTATAACAGAACAGGCCACACTTTCGTGAAGGTATCTACTACGAGGTCATAATCTTCTAAAGGGTTGTGTACTTACGAAAGGGTTAGGGTCTCGTTACTCTCGTAATTAGATATTCAAGAACAATAATTCTGAAATTGGTTTCTTTAACACGTACATGTTGTCATTACTTCTAACTTATGGTGCATGTCTTAATTCACTTGTGACTGAATACGTGTTCTTATCAAATTATTTCTGAAATTATAAGGTAATGTTATTACTAAACATATGAAATAAACTTCGTCAAAATATTTAAACGATTCCCATGTGATTATTCATAATTATTATATTTAGGAAATAAGTTTGGAACAAACATGTAGGTGTGCTTGCTTCATTCCGGATTCTAATTTTAGTAATATGACATCTAAACATTAGCCGTAGAATACAAAAAGCAGTTCGTGTGCTATTCCACATATAAACTAGTATATATAGCTTTTAGTTTCCGTATATTGGACAGGTTGCATTCAGTCTGACCATGCATTTTATGCCCGCTCATTGATATCACTCGTAGGAATTGTGCTGTTCGATCATATCCATGCATGAACGAGGACGGTATGAAAGCGTATTAAAAGGTTTACTGGCGTTGATTTAAAATTATTAATTTAGATATGCTTATAAATGAGAAGCGTATCGAGGTAGCTTTAACACGTTCTGTATGCATAGCCTATTGGTTACATTCATCGTTCAATATTAGATATGCTTATCGTTTATTGCAATCAAATCAGTAAACATGGCTGAAATGTGCCCTCGGCAGGACAATGGTACAGATTAATCCGGTGCTTAACTTGAGCTCACGACCCATGAACTTGGGGCGATAATGTGGGGAGATGAGCGATAGACCATCAACACGAGGACATACGGTTTGACGACTCCCCGCTCAGTGAGATCGGGACAATGGTCGTACTTGTGCACAAGCTAGTGATATCAATCACATAAACCTATCAGAAACATCGCCATTACACACAATTAATAACGTTCCGGCCTGGCGGGCAGGACCGAATATGGCGGGGAACAAATCGACCGTACACCGGGTAAAATGGTTGTCGCGGCTCATTGAGTTGGGTGAGGGTAAAACAATTAAGTTAATGAGAATCTGCTTCCTCGGAGTTCTGCAAAATGAGATGAATGAGGTGAAATAATCGGTGCGAAACACTAATAATCCTACTGTCGGAGCAATAGATCAAGTCAACGAAAACATCGAGGGACATAATTTTGATGGGGGAAGATACCCTGGAAGTCATTGTTCACGTTAAATGTCAGGCATGTTTCCATCACGTCGTCAAGAAACAAGGAATTATCAATGATCTGATCATAAATGAATGTATCCATGTCATTTGACTGAGAGTTGAGAATTGGATGCAGAAAGGATGACTTGATCATGCCTATGGTCCACAAGATTGCATAGGTCTACAAGACGTCCAGTATACATCTGACAATTGTTGGGTAGTTATTTGCGGGCAGTTGTTGTAGTAGTGGTAGAGGTACACCAAATTCACCCGTTTCGTCCAACTGAAAAACATGCCAACCAGATCATGTAATGGAGGATGCACACTCTACTGAAATGTCTTCAATTTATAAATTACACGTGTGTCAGAGGCGAGTTTGCTTTATGTTTTCGTGAAAACGGACTAAAACTCCAGTAGATTCTGGTTATGTACGATCCCCAGTCTGTGAAATGGAGCTTTTACAGTGTTTTTAACATATTCACTATATAAATTTCATTGTTGCTGTTTTGGTTTCTGCGTCACGAAATCATTAGCATATTACCCACATGCCCCTGTGAACGATTTCGACCGGGTCACTATACTCTGTATCCGAAATCGATGTCCATCTAGATGAACGTCTATATATTACATGCACAGGTCACACACCTAGTGTACCGTGCTATTGAAACTTGTCCAACGATATAACGATATAGTCATCAGCAATAAAATCTCTTCTCAACTTCTTCAGCTATACAGGTCATACCTTTGTGAAACTTGTCCAACGATATAGTCATCAGCAATAAATTCTCTTCCCAACTTCTTCAGCTATACAGGTCATACCTATGTGAAACTTGTCCAACGATATAGTCATCAGCAATAAATTCTCTTCCAAACTTCTTCAGCTATGCAGGTCATACCTTTGTGAAACTTGTCCAACGATATAGTTATCAGCAATAAATTCTCTTCCCAACTTCTTCAGCTATACAGGTCATACCTTTGTGAAACTTGTCCAACGATATAGTCATCAGCAATAAATTCTCTTCC